>LR736872.1:3854175-3999016 GCA_902654985.2 Oryctes borbonicus
GCGTTTCGAGGACACGAATGGTCCTCATCATCAACCGGTGACCGAATGAAGAACTTCATTCCGGTTGATGACCGGTTGATGATGAGGATCATTCGTGTCCTCGAAACGGCCGTCCCGGACTAATTATTATATTACTATATCATAAATTAAACTTCTGTGCTGCGGAGGGTGCCGATACTTATGTGTTGTTTTTTGATTGACTTCACCTCGGTTGGTGTTTGCCATTACAAAAGTGTGGTAACCTTACAGTAACCTAAATAGCAGAACATAAAAGATCTCCCAGGAATTTTTTTGTCTCATTATACTTAGAAATAAAAGAACTATTTGAATACAAAATTTGCTGTTTATTTTTTTTTTGTTGATACATTTTAAAAGCACTTATTTTTCTAATCATATCTTTTCTACCAACACTAGAAGTCCTTGGAGCGCTTCTCCCGGGAGCATCTACTTTACGAGAATTTTACGACGGCAACATTATACATAAAATAACAATAAAATTACAACCACTCGTCAGTTTACAGCGAATTGTAAATATTATGCCTTTTTGAACTTCGTCGTAAAGGGCGGCGAATTGCAAGAGATGGTTCGTAATACGCCGTGCCGTCATTGACCTTAACTTTCCTTCGAGTTACGTGCAAATTAAAAATTCCCCTTCATAGAATATTAAATTGGAAAGCCGATTGGCCCGGAATTATTAGCGTAAAAGTTAAAACAAGTAAGAGCGAAGGTGTTACCAACCTCCGAGGTGTTTTCTTAATTTATCGTTTACTTAGAGGTCTTTTAGTACCAAAGTACGTTGTTATTAAGCACAGGAACTTTGTGTCGATTAGCTAAATATGAACTACAAAGTGCAACATCAACTTTTCACTCTTATAAGACTGTGTAATGAAAAAGAACAAAGATACAATTGCTTTAATAATTTGGAAAGCATATACTTCGATATGAATGAATAATTTTGAATAGATTCTTTAAGATACATTAAAAAGTTGTTAGTATGCTGATGATCTACAAATAATTCTAGCTTAGTTGTGCATTTGAAAAGCATTTAGTTTAACATGCTAGTAGCCTTCATCGTCCTAAAGCAAGCTTGCGCATGTAAAACTGTGCTACAACACAGGAGAACAACACAAAAGTATCGCCATACTCCGCACCACACAAGTTTAATTGAATGATCCGGGACAACTGCTTCAAGGACGCGTCGATCCTCACTTTCAACTGAAGATCGACATGCGAGACCGATGAGGATCGACGCATCCTCGAAACAGCTGTGCCGGATTAATCAATTAAACTTGTGTGGAGCGAAATGTGCCGATACTTTTGTGTTGTTTACCATACATCCTTACAGTCTTTGCTATTACTAAGAGAGAAGTTTCTGCGCGTCAATAAAGGACTTCTAATAATCTAACCATGACCGGAGTAACAATATACTTCAAATTTTAAATCTCTTTTTAAAATAACGATAGCCCAACCGATCTCGTTTGATCATCAAGATATAACCGACTCCGGTTCAAGAATATTATCTGTAATAATAATGTTCTTAGTAAGGAAACATTATTTGCTAAACTTGTTACTCACGCAAATAGAAACAAAGAAAAATAGTATTTGTTTGATATATCTTACGTATCTTTGACAATAGAATATCTAATCTGTCTTTTATAACTAGCCCATAGATTATAAAAGACAGAAAAGTGTGTACAAGTGTGCATGCAAAACTTATTGTAACACACCAGGCCACAAAATTAACACGCCACTACCAAATTTTTGAGATAAAACTGGTGCGGTTAACAAGATATATTTCAATAAAAATGTTTTTGTTTTCGTTATTTAGTAGTAAACGGAAAAGAAGAAAGATAACTTAATAATTTAATAGTGGTTGGCTATTATTTTTGTTGAATTTCGACATTGTGCCATGCCACTTACTTAGTAAGATATTATTCCTTATCGCAACTTGATAATGTCTTAGTCCTAGTGCGTAAGAAAAATTGTTGGAGTTGATTAATGTTGATTGGTAGCGGATCCAGAGGCTTAACACTTGTTCAAATTCTACCACAGCCATATAATAAAGTCACCTCCAACACAAAGCGGTTAAAAGATAATACTTATGATACCATTATATCACTAGTGCTGCGAGCAGCACCCAAGCGACAACCATGAATAGCAACTTTGCTTTATCATCTTCAATGAAGCCTTGTAACACACTAAATTTTTTGCCAAGTTCATGGTTCGCACATCCTTCACTAGACAACCTTGCGCCAATTTTCGTCTAACATAGTATATTATCGTCAAAATACTGCCAGTAATATCCAAAACGTGCGGGAAGTAGACGGCAAACTACGATTTAAAATTCTAGTGGATGTAACTAGTGTTTAACACCAATATGCCCATAGTGCAAAAACTATATAGTGAAGCACATTGCTTCAATTGTGCTTGAAACTTGCGTTTCAAAATTCAACAAGTTAGTTTTGGTGACATCTGCGACATAGCACTGATGAATCTTGATTTACAACATAGAGAAAATAAAAAACGGTAAGCAAATTTGTAGAAAAATGTGGGAATTGATGTGCTTTTATTAAGAACCAAAATACGGATCAAATGTGTGTGTCCACTAAATCTACGCTTTCTGCTTACTACTTATTAACACAATAGACCCTAAAAAAAGACAACTTCTTAAGAAACAAACAAATTTATTACAAAATAACGGTAATTTTTGATTAGCAGTTTAAAATTACATAGGTTTCCAAAAAAAAAAAATAAAGTATATCGCAGAAAAACACATTTTTGAAAACAATAGAAAATTAGATAATTGCTCTCTAATGTATCACAAAGTAATAGTAAAAGGGAAATAATCAAAAATAAAAGATATTGAAAATAAAATAAACAAATTTTATTAATGAGGAGTATTTAAATTTGCATCTTTTGGTTTAAAACCCACTATTAAACTTGCGGTATTTTATTCATCTAAAAGCAAACAACAAAACACGTGAAATCAGAGCATCAAACCGCATATTTAACATTTTTACGAATTCTTTATCAACACCGGTGAAAGGAACTCAAACATCTCACTTCCGTTGCACGAAAAAAATATTTGTATTAATTGAACAGCCAACAATTTTAAAACGACTACGAATTGATTTGTCAAGTAAATGGGAAAAAATCTACCTGCTAGCAGCCCATTTCAACTTAATTCTAGATTCCTTTTTTAGTATTGCATTGGTCCAATTGACCATGAGAATAGAAAATACCTTCAATGTCGGCATGTCAACATAATTTATATTATTTAGCATTTTTTTAGTTGCAAACATTAAAAAACTTATTAGATACATCTTTATGATACAAGTCAATTATCATTGCATATCGAGTTTTTAATAAAGCAGAGGGAAAACCACCAAAAAATATACAAATTATGCGTATACATACAGTTGTTAGCGAAACATCTTAATTTAGACTTCGCAAGCCATATTTAAAAATATGTGTTGGTTGGGGTATGAGAAATATTTTAAAATATCATTGATTTACTGTAAAATTATGTATTTCTATATCTACCGTTATCATGTTTTTATTGCGAAAACAGTTGATTTATGTCGCACGTATTTTTTTCCCACTACGTTTATACCTAAGGACCATAAATTTTCCTAATATATTCGTCGGCAAAGAGTTACAACGAAGAAACGCTGTGATGGTTCAAATAAAAATTGTGAATTCTGGAATGGCTAAATATTGCGAACGTGTACGAGTTATATCGTTAAATTCCTAAACGTCTTTACTAAAGTAATGTTGCTAGCAAAAATAGAAACGAAAGTGTAATGGTGGCTCAATATTTTGGCCTGGTGTAGAAATATGGTTGAGAAAATTGTATATAACGCCATCACCTAGTAAATGGGTGGGAGACAATTCCTTATCTAAGCAACTTAGAAAAAGATTATGCAGAATCAAGTCCTTTCAACCATCCCGCATATCATTATGATTATTCTTGGGAAAATGGTACCCTATGCTATAAACCAGGAATTCCCAACGGGGTCGGTTTCGACTCCTTGATCGATGTCGATGTCGATTATATTTTGAGGGTCAATGACAATCAAGGGGTTGATAGCACCGCAGATTGACCAAAGCAGGCTTTAGTCAATTCACTGCGGAAAACAAGAAACAGGTTGAATATTTTTGAACGAGGTGATTTAGAAAAACGTAGGGCATATATTAAAAAACGTACCAATGCATCTAACACAGCCTTCACATTCATTACAATCACAAAACTTTTGAGCAATTACAATCTGTAATTTTGTTTATGAAAATTGTTTATATTTCTAAAATTAGAAATGACAATAGTACAAAAAATAAAATATAAATCTGACAAATCTTTTTTTTCCAAATTTTTGTTCATATTCTTTGTTGATCTGCTACCCCTTAAGTTATTTACGTGCAATTATTTGTATTGTGATGATGTTGAATGCTGCTTATTTTACAGAAAAATGTAAGGGTGTCGATAAAGACAACCGTCGATGCAAGAAAAGGTTGAGAATCTCTGCTCTAAACGAAGGAATGAAGATTCAAGTAGAATTATTATGAAAATGTAAGTACTGGAGCGTAATTTATTACTTGTGCGTACTTATTGATTTACTGAATTGTATCATTTGGTAACTTGCTCTACTTGTGGTTTAAGTGGAACAGAGCTCCAACTTATTACTATTATTTACTGGAACTCTATCTACGCAGAATAGCTCCTAATAGATGATTAAGACGAGGAAGTTCTATAACACGATCTCCAAGAAGCTCGAACCTAACACCATCCATTTCCTTTCTGTGCAACGTATTACGTACAATAATGGTTTGAAGCAAAATATATTAAAACATTGTTGGAGATTTAAACATAGTTCTATGTTACACAGGATTATTTTTTATCTCAAAAGTTTTTCACCAATTGATTCAGGGAAAGAATTATCTTCCGCCCGTACTCTAGGTGAATACGTTGTATATTATCCCAAATACTTATGTAGTCATCTTTGTAATCCCCTTCCATATGAAAATCTTGTTGTACTTACCCTTATCCGAAGATCCGCTATCGTCCAGATCCTGCAGGCATAGTCGTTGGAGGCTCCTACTATTAAAGTGCCGGTAGAATCGAAGTCCACAGACATCACGCCAGCATTACTTCCTCCTAGTATTCCTCTGCTTTCTGATGTTCCTGAAATACAAGAACCATGTCAGTAAAGTTCTCCATGCAAAAGTTAATTTCAACCCTGGTTAGGGCACTAGCAATACTAGTATCTCTCTACACTTTCCTAAATAAAGAGTTACGTATGGTAATTTTTTAATAAACTCTTTTCTACTACGTACCATAGACGTATAAATTCATACATATTTGAGGTCACTTATAAATAAGCCTCCTTTTATACAAGTTTTTCTAGAACCCTTTCCTATGTATGTACAAGTACTCATAGATAGGACGTACTACTAAACTCGAAACTAAGAATGTCTATTGCAGCAAATCTTTTGCAACATGCACTAAATATAATATAATATAAATAAGTTGCAGTATCAAAGCCAGTTTAAAGATATCGTTCTTCAAGATAATGAATAAAGAGCTCAACTAGTCAAGCATCACTATTTCTACTAACTTCGTTTGGTACCATAAACTAGTGCAACAATGTGTACATTACAAACATCACATAAGTGTTGACAAGCGCAGTAAAAGTGTAAAGATAAATACAAATTATATTGTAAAAATATACATTCTTAATGTAAACCTGTATAAATATTTTCTTATTCAGTTCAAAGTTCATAAAGAAAAAGATTTAACACGCCTTCACATGACACTACATTTTACATTTTAGGTACTAATTCTTTTGCCTTAGAATGCGAAAGTCTTCGCTATCATCACTTTCAGCTTTGTCGCTATTTTCGTTTATTAAGATGTCCTTTTCGGATCGAATCTTTAACTGTCTGTTTTCTGATAAATCGATGTTTTCTACATTATCATTCATTTTGTCGCTGCACACGCGCTTAGGTTTCTGAACTCTTCCTTCTGCGATCTTCTTTCTTTTTCTATGTTCCATTTCTTCTTTAATTTATAATTTCTCGGGAGAATCTGTCAAGATTGTAGTTCTTCTAGGTTTCTTCCCTCCTCGTCTTTTTCTCTGTTATGCCTTAGGATATTGGCGAATATTTTGTGGACTAAAAATAATGGAAGCTTTTGTATTATCTTCTAGTTTTTTTCTCCATTAGGATATTCAGCTGTTCACATTAATCGTTACTAGTACTGGTTCCTCCCCATTGTTTCAGATATTGGTCTGTTTATGACCTCTGCTGCAATAAGATCACCCTCCTCAAATAAATGCGGATTGGAGGATAAATTCCAGTACAGGAATATCCTTTAGTAATATTAGAATTGTTTCCTCAGGATGATTAACCATCCAAAATCTGGCTCTTCATTATAGTACCTTTTGAAGTGTCCATACAATGTCACATCTAGTGGCTGAAGGGTAATAGTAACTGTGTATTGTCCAATTATCCAAAAGAGTTTTACTATTTTCTGTGGCAAACACATCAGTAAATTTTCTAGATTGAAAAGGTGTGCGGCCTCACACAGTAAGGATTTGCAGATGTTAATAAATAATTTATTTTATATTTATTCACATAACTGAGTGTAGCTCTAATTTTTTTGTTCTCATTAACATTTGGTGAATTTTGTCACATAACAGATTTTCTTATACAACATACACTGTACAAAATGGGCCCATACATTGTTTCTAGGATGTATATGGCGAGTAATATCAAGATGTAGCAAACCTTCCACTGTATGATTCCTCTCTAGTCTCCCCTATACATCTGTATTAAGTGCACACGCGTTAATATAACGTCGTCACTTATATGATCATGAAAAGTTTAAAATGACAGTAAATACAAATCGTCTCAAGAACCACTCTGAATATAGACTCGGAATACCTCTGTGACCTTGGAACGTCTAATTACACGGTTACACCCATACGCTGCACACTTTCTACACCTTGTACTACTACTTGAGCAAGTCTAATACCATAAGTGTACCACAGATCAGGCGATAGATATGTTGCACTATGCAATGACAAACGCCGCGTTGAAAAAGTTCACTAGTTCACGATACCAAGCGGAGCTCTTATTTTCGATGCACCCAAAACTTGAAAAGGTGACAGTTTTTACAGTCAACGTCTAACTAATGCAAACTGTTACCCTCAAAGATGTAATCTTCTCACTTTAAAATAAATAATTTATTTCTTTTGACAAATATGGGGAAAAAACACCTCACTCGTGTGTCAGGCTCTAAATTGCTCACATTTGCAAACTTTTAAGAGCTCTGCATTGGTTATCGAAAGAAATCAAAAATGTTATTTAAGAATTACACACAACTGTAGAGTACAAACGTACTGTCACTCCGAAATGCATTTCAATTTAGTGTACTATGAACGTGCTGTTTCGATATAAAAAAAGCGCAAGTGCATTTCAATCTAAACCTCTACACTTCGAAAACTCACCTGGCCTTCCCTCGGCTCCTAAAACAATGCACATGTTAATGAAATTACAAGTTTTTAAAATATTATTTCGATTAATAAACAAAATATTTTAACGTCATTTTAAGATATCGAAATAAAAATATAGAAAACAAAGACAAAAGACCTATTCGAAGCAAAATTGTTTCCTGGCGAACTTAGAGCAAAAGTTTTAAAATAAAAATTCTACAGAGACATAAAATTTTATTGAAGTGTACAGTGTGTTCAATTTCCGCAGCGCACGATTCAAGTTCGTTTTTTCGATGGAACACGTTGTATATTATACATCTTTCGATAGTATCAACTTTCTTCAATATTCCCTACACCTAGCTATCTTAATTTTTGAAATAAGTGACATGATTGGAGATTTTTGCGGAATACCACTGTTTTTTTTTTAACGGCTTACGTCCTAATGCCGCGATGTATTTTTTTTAAGTTTTCGGCAATACTTCGAAATGTTTTTCGTATTAACTTACGTCTACAAGATGACCATCGAATCGTTGCCAAGTTTAACTGATGCTCTTTCAATTTCTTGAAGTGGAATATATTTTTAATGATAGCAAGGACTGTGGCGTAGTATGATAAACTAACCTCGGCACCACACATTCATCCATTCGGTCACCCGTTGAGAATGTGAATCATTTGTATCCTCGAAACGGCCGTCCCAGATTAATTAATTAAACTTGTGTAGTGCGTAGGTTACCGATGCTTTTGCGTTGCTTAGAATATATTTTTGAATAGTTTTGAGACACTGTTCTAGAATGTTTATATGCACAGTTCCCTAAAGGTAAAATGTGGCGTTCCTTAGTAAATGGAACATCATACAAATAAGTTTTTCGTTTCGTTTAAAAACTCAGAGCCCTGCGACGAAATAATATAAATGTTTATTTCGCTAAAAATTATTGCCAACACACAAATCTCTTCAGCAGTAAAAATGTTATAAGGGCATGTTGAAAATTGTATAATAAATTGCGCAAAAAAGCTAAATAGAATTGTGAAATCGAGAAAAATGGTTTGTACGAATTTCTTAAGGCAACCTTGACGAAATATTGTCTTAAAATGTTAATAATATTCAAAAAAGTGCAAGAAATCGCATTAGTTTGTACGTAGAAAACGTGCCCACTTCGAAAAGGCGTTGAAATTAATTTTAATGAATATTTTTAGATTGATTCCCAAAACTCTATGAATTTTGGCAAAAAAATATATTTACATAGCTTCATATTTAATTCACTAAAAAATAACACGCTTTAGGTATAGGAACGCTGAAAACTCCAATAAATACTCAATCGAACATAATATGAATCATACTCTAACGTTTAAAGTCTCGGCTGTTAAGGAACTAGCGGCATTTCACTAAAATATCATAAAAATATGTCGCGATTTAGTCACTCCAAAGAACACACATGCAAAATAACATAGAAGTTCATTTTACAAACCAAAAAGTTTATCTTATTTTGCGCACATTAAAAAATGAACTAAGAATCATACACTAACAAAAAACTGCTTACATCGGAAGTTCGCTAGTTTGTGGGTGTGTGTGAAAATATGTCTATTGTCTCAAAAACTAAGATAGATGGATATAGGGAATATTAATAAAAATCAAAAGCTAATACACAAGGTGCTCCATTTAAAAAACAACGCTTAAATTGTACGCTATGGAAACTGAACACTTTGTATACTTCAATATAATTTTGTGGTGTGCAATACTTATTTCAAAATTTTTACTCTAAATTACTCAGGAAGGGAAATATCTTTCGTCCATACGCTAGGTTAATACGTTGTATCTAATGCTTTCCCGAATGGGATATCCCGCTCTTTTCGTTTTATGCAATAAAAAATTCTTGATCAATTATTATGCTAATTTTAAAACGTTAACTACAATGGTTAAAACATACATGACGTTACAAAAATTTAAAGTCGTGAAATCAAGTCTTACCAAAGCATCACCATTAATTTTACACAAACATATTTACGCTGCTACTCAGGGTAAACATGTACAACAAAAATTACTTTTCAAGAAAAAAACAAGCAATGCTAAAAAGTAGTATCAACTATTAAACATCCAGTATTTGCGTCTTTCATTACATCTTCAGAAGCCTATTGTTCTTCTTTTTTAATATTCATACAAAAATCTAAAAATGTGGCACATTTCCACATATCCGCACTTATTATTAAATTATCCTAGTTTATAAAAGCTTGTGCAATGTGTATATTCTTCACTTTTGCTTTAAACTCAGTAATTAAACTTTTCATCAAATTATAATCAAACTTCTTTAAATACAAATTAACAGTAAAGGTAGTTTGCTTAAGAAGAATTTCACATTTTTGAATTTTTAAAACGTACTGTTATCTTACCGCAAATTAGAACATTGTGTTCAACATTCCAAAACAAGCAAAACTATCGATGAAGGCATAGAGATGGATATCCCATCGGGAGACAGACAAGTTTCTTAATTTAAAACCAGCTGTCGGGGAAAAATGTACTACCCGGTGATCCAATAATCTACATCTAAATGAAGGTAAACTTAAAGAAACGGTAAAATGCTAAAAAAATGCTAAATTTATAATGAAAGTACAACAACACATTACAAAAACATGTTAAAACAATACACAAATAATCCTCCCGCACTTTGTGCTAATTACTAAGTGAGTAAGAGGAAGCATAAGTTAAAATTAGACACCCGGATAAGTAATACTGCTACTTTTCTTAGTCAATAGTAGGGATTAAGTGACGTGATAGGTATCTAAAACTTAATTAAGACGACGAAATTATTAGATCGGAAGAAATCTTAAGCAATCCATCGCATGAGTGGGTGCCATTCATTGATTTTCTGAGTTATAACTAACCTTTGGAGATGTCCCACAGCTTCACCTTCCTGTCAGCACCACCTGTTGCCAATAGACGATCGACGGGGCTCCATTTAACAGCGTTCACTTCACCTTCATGAGCATCCTTTATATAACAAAAAGAACTTGATTAGAACACCAAGAGGTAGATAAATATATAAATAAACTGAAAAATTATAAATGTTGTAAAAACGAAATCTACACGAAAGCTTCTAGTATAAATATTTTTTCTCTAGAATAGAAAATAAGCTCAATAATTTTTAATTTCCAGGTCAGATTCACCATAAGCAACTTACAAAATATAGCTGCACTATCAATGTAAAAATGTGTAAAACATTAATTTTTATCATACAATCAAATTGTAGAGAATTTAGTTATGAACTCCTAAATTAAAAAAATACGCATTTGATACTACAAGACAAATAGAAACATTTCATGCGATGCAGATAAGAAGAGTATTGCATTACTTCAAAAAACGTCAAGATATTTCACAGATTCATTAATAATTAGAATGAGTTTGGATATTCTTTATATTATATTATAAAAATGTCCAAATGTTACTTTAAAGCTATGCTCATAACAGAGAAAAGTTCGCGGAACGAAGTATGTCAAACTGATCGTAATATACATACAAAAATGTTGTAAAGTTACATTGCTTGTACACAGCAATACAACGGAAGGGTTTCCGTGAGTACTCACTTTTGCTAAATAATCATATTTTTCAGGAACAGAGAAAAACTGTTTTGCTTAAATTAGACCGAACTCAGAGAGGTAACATTTTTTGCGAAGGCAGATAAGATCATAGTACATCTTTTGAAAAGACCAAGATAAATTAAAGACTACAATTTTACTGACATATTAAACAACACATAAGTATCGGCACCCTCCGCACCACACAAGTTTAATTTATTATATAGTAATATAATAATAAGTCCGGGACGGCCGTTTCGAGGACACGATTAATTATTATATTACTATATAATAAATTAAACTTGTGTGGTGCGGAGGGTGCCGATACTTATGTGTTGTTTACCATACTACGCCACAGTCCTTGCTATCATTATTTATCATTATTGCTGACATCTGTTGTTTTTATCGGAGTTGTGACCTAATGCAGCAAATAAAGAATGATATAAATAAAACTAAAAGTATTGCAAAACAAAAATAACAGATGTTACTGACAAGTGATGTTTTGTGGGAAAAGTCGCTGCGGTCGTTCTTACGGAATCATCGAATTTCTATTCGGCTATTACACGGAGAAATGTTGGTATTCTGGTGATGATGAGTCAAGCTTAAGAAGCCTCCACAAATAATTTCGCAAAATAGCGACTGCTATTGCTTTACCGTAACACCCTTCATTTGACGATTTCTTGAAATCGATTTTTTAATTGTATTCAGTTTCGTAAATAAGTGTACTACACGTAGGCAAAAAGACAATCTCTAAGTTATTGCAAGGAGCTTACATCAAACCAGAACAATTGCAAAGCTCAACCATTACAACTATTTCAACCCTTTCCAATAGTTGTACGTATCTTTCACTCTAGGTGAGTGCACTTCTCAAGCAATTAAAGCACTAAAGACTAGAAAGACTAAGAAATATCTAACACGTACAGAAACTTGTCATGTTTTCTTCTGAAGTAATTTTATGTTGGTTACAACTGCATTTGGCAGTTAAATCTTGCGAATTGTATCAAAGTTGCAATTTCACATTACGTTTGACATATGCAACTGTAATGATGAAAATAACTTTCTGTTTAAAACGTGTGGTAATTTAAGTCAATACTAACAAAGTTAGCAGAAAAAAAAACATATCCTAGTGAAGGTAAGGAAATTTAGCAAACAATGTAGTAAGTACTCAAAGTGATCTCCTTCGTTTTCCATTTAACTCCTTACTCGCCGTTTCATGTTGTTAACTCTATTGATGAAGTATTAAGGCGATACCGTGTAGTGTGTGTGTACTATTAAAATTTGTATTTTTTTTAGGTGTGAAAAAATAAAACTAACCTAAAATGGAAAGATCAGGATATCGAGAGGACGTGGATCTACTCCATGGTTATCAAAATATTCATGTAAAGGGGTCCACTGTTGTGTTTCGTAAAAAAATAATGGACCAATAATTCTTCTCGGTGAAGTTGTTACATAAACACCAACCTGTTCAGAATGGAATGGTTTTTGTATCGTGACATAAGAGATTTCGTTGGAACATAAAAGCATGATTTGTTTGTTAATAGCAGACTAAAGTTGATTCAAATTTCGTGTAAGAAAAAGGATTTTTGGAGTATATTAGAAATATGAATTTTATATGCACCCTTTCTAAGAATAGGTACCATATTTACGAATTAGTTTGGCCTCCTCGCATCTGCAACAGTCTCGGCAGTTCTTTTCTCGAGTCTACCACTACCGTTTCAGAAAATTTAGCAACGCAGTGAACAATTTGTTAATATAAATCAAGGTATGATACTGCAAACTATGGAAACCGAAGACGTTCAAAATTGCATAAGATAAAACAATTCCCCAGTATGTTGCTTTTGTCCATTACGAAAATAGCTTTTAACAATAAATGCTTAGTGATCTGTAGCAAGCATGCTTCAAGATTCATTATAAAATACATCAATAAACATCATATAACATTTCCAACTGAAAATAATTTGTGTTACACGAAACTTGTGTCGTCATTCAACAAAAATCTGTGTAAATGAACGAGAACAGTCTTTACTATCGCTAAATTCAGTAATGTTTGGCAGTAACCGTCAATCGCCTCTAATAAAATAAGTGGCGCGCTAAAGTCACATTACGAAACCGAAACAATGAAAATAAATGTACGAAACGTTTCGTAGTTTATTGGAATCATTCCAATTAATATTTCTGTATATGTTCCCGCGAAACATACGACCAAAGCGCACTTATTTTCACCCAAAGACCAGAATAAACCGCGAAAATACATCTGCAGGGTCAAAATATTAGGTTAATATCGAATTTATGGATGACACGAAACGATAAATACAAGGAAACAAGAAATAGAAAAACTGGGGATAAATATTATGACAAATGATAGTGCCACTTCATAGAATTTTATTGGCGTTTTCGAATTTCATTGATGCAGTAAAAAATAAGCGCGGTTTCGTTTCGCGTCACCATCGGCAACTTAAAATTATACTTGACGTTTAAATGTCGTAAAACATCACACGTTTCTAATTTACATACATTGAACATTTCGCGAGATTTAAAAATAATTTTGGGCTGCGTCTTTAATCCAAATGTTATTCAACTTAGAGAAAAATTAATGAAATAAAAATATATTAGAACAAAGTTAATATATATGATTCCGTAAAAAGATCCTTGGAACTTGGGTAAAATGAACGTTTGTAATTACACAATTACAAATTTACTATTGCCAACCAAAAGTCAATTTGGAAATACAAATAATAATTCTATTTTAAGATTTTATAAAACATCCACCTACACATGTATTCCTGCGATTTTCTGCATCTATGTGCATTTTACTAACAGCACGCTGGAATTAAAATGAGGCGTGATTGTATAACAGTTCCATTCATACTCATTTCTCCGTGATGTTTATAAGATCAAAGCTGGCAACTATTCGAATTTATTTCAATATCTACCTATTTAAAAATGGTGAATGGCTACGGAAGAGTTGTTACATGAATTATAAAAGAAACTATAATTATAACAGTGGCGATATAGACGTTTTGCGAGCTGCTGTTAAATATCTCCATCGAAATTTTTAATAATATTAAAAATAGACTGTTGAAATCATCATCGCATTAAGGAAAATTGAAGAGAAATTTAGCACCCAATAATGTTAGCAATCACATCTATTAAGTAAAGCTTTTTAACTAAATACTTGTAATGGAAATTTATGTATATGTGCTCCTAATTTTCAATTGTTTTTCAATATTAGATCAGAATACTCTACAAATTTTAAATCATAAGCTTGAGGCGTTTCTAAAATAAAAAGTATTTGGTAAACTGTTCATTTAAAGCTCCCCATGCCCTTCTTTTGAGTTCCAACTTTAAATTTTCACCGCATGAATACATTGCAAAACAATGAGCATATGGATAGTCGAAAATACAGCAGGCCTGATAAGGAACTATATGACTCGTATATTAAAGAGCATACTTTCAAAAGGTTTGAAAACTAATCAGTATACTAAAGCCGTCATGTACTCTTGAACTAAAAAATAATCTGATACTTCGGTGACTTCGGGTTATACCGAAAATTACTGCCAACCTTGTAATTTTAAGTGAAACGGACAACCTCCACAACCGGACAATATTTCTGGAATCAATTTTTTAATTGTACATTTCTATGTAAAACTTATCGGAAGGGTAATCTTCCCTAACAAGCATAAAATGGCCCCAGGAGCGAACACAAAGCTTCGAAAACGGACATAAAAACACTTTAAAGAGGCGCTAGCCATAGTATTTCACGAGTCATGTTCCTGGATTCCCCTTTGCATTAAGAGCACTGCATCTCTCGATTTGCTTTAAACGTGAGTTAGTGTGTTAAAGTCGTGGAAGCTGCGTCAAACAAAAACATGGCGTCTAAAAAAGCTGTTTGTCTTTAAAACAAAAAAAAGTGGAATTGATTAATATTGCTGAGCAATTACATTTCAATGTTCGCCCATTGGGTCAAAGGTATGTTTATTGCAAAAAGAAGAGTGAATTTTCAAAACATCAGCTGAACCATTTTCGTGTTTTTAATGCTTGAAAGCTTAGCATTCCCGATTTGTTTAAATTGAATAGAGGACTAATAATGTTTTTACCAAAAAACAGAACATTAAAGATAGAGCCAGCACAGATTGGTAAAGTATGCTTCGAGTAGTTCATTCGCCCTAGAAGCCAGCATATTCCCGTGTCAGGACCACTAATAAAAGCGAAGGCCAAAAATATTGCTACAGATTTCAAGTATGAAAAGTTTAACGCATCTGATCGGTGGTTGAAGATGGAGAGAGAAACACAACATTAGCTGCAAGTGCATCTCGGGTGAGTCATTGGACGTTAATCAAAGAGATGTGGAACAGTTTTTGGAAAACTTGCCCGGACTCTTAATGGGAAACACACCAGAAAACATTTACAATCCGAATGAAAGTGGTCTGTACTTTCGAGGTTTACCTAATAGAATGCTAACATTGAAAGGCGAAAAATGTATTAGGGGGAAATTATCAAAAGAAAGGTTGACCATATTGTTTTGTGCCAATATAGGTGGATGAAAAGAAAAACTTTTAGTAATCGGGAAAACTGCTCGACCACGGGCGTTGAAAAATGTGCCACTGGCTAGTTTGCCGGTCACATAGACTTCAAATAAAAAGCCGTGGATGACAAAACCCACTATGACCGACTGACTTCTGGACCAGAACAGACGGATGGATTTTCAGAATTATTATATTTTTTTCAGTAAATTTTCCTCATCAGTATCAAGGGTTCGCCTTAAGCAAGAGAAAATTTAAATTATTTTTGATGAAAACGGTTTATTTTCCCAAATTAAATCATTTTTCGTAGAAAACTTAAGAGCGCATTTGAACTATTTTCGCATGTTTATAACTGAAAATGTTAGTAGTGAAGTACTACTGAGTTCAGAAGTTACAAAATATTGTTTTTTTTTATGATCAAAATTCCTTCCAAAATTCTTTTTCCGATAAAACCCTCCTTAAAAGCTCAAAAGTTAATAAACACTATTCTCTATTCTTACAATGAACTAAATTTATAATTAAATAAAACCAATTGTTTTGATTTCTTTCATTATAAAAGTCAGAGGTATTTTTTAGGTTTTCAACTCAGTATGACTCCACTATTAATATTTTCAGTTACGAAAATATGAAAATAGTCCAAGAGTGCCTTGAAGTTTTCCATGCAAAATGATTGAATTTAGAAAAATAAATTTTCTCATTTTTAAAACGAACTCTCGATTTTCAACTAATGCTGACGAAGAAAATATACAGTGTGTATTTTTAACAAAATGTAAGATAAAAAAACAAACGCTGACATTTTTGAAACAGACTTTAGATTTTGAATCTATAGGTAGCTGTGAACAGCTCTTTCTTATAAGATTTATTCATATTTGGTTAAATAATGACATTTTTTGACATTTTTAAATGACATTTACGTGTTAATACGAATACGATGAGTAAAATATTTTAAAACATTTGTTGGTTTCTAATGTATCACAGACAAACTACAAACACAATTACTTTAAAACTTAAGAAATAAAAAGTTCCCATATGGTGCAGACTTTTCGGTGGACTATGTATAACGTATTCAAAAATTATAAACTTTCGGATAGAAAAAGTGTGAAAATTTTTCTTTTAAATATAACTGTATTTTCTTCTTTTTCTCGTCAAAGTGCTCACAAAAACAAACAAAAATATCATACACATTACGCATCTAAAATTAATACTTTTCAAGACATTTGAGAAACTGTGACAAATGTGGCACAATTTCTTTTTAAAAATACTCTCCAATGTATTGTATGTGTAAGAATGTAACTTGTGTAGGTGTCTAAAAATTCAGATTTCAATGAAACTCTGTAGTCTGAAAGGGCGTCTTGATATAAGACAATTTTTTTAGCTGCTAGATCGCCCACTTTTCGACATAATTTGAAGTATGCATAGTCTCGTAGATTATTTTCGGCGGGAATTTGCACCGAAATTGACCGATTCTGCCGCTAGAGAAATTGTATTGTTCTTAGACCAAGAAAATTTTTCAGTCTTTAGAGTTTCATTGAAATCTGAAATCGGGTGGCCGATGTTCATTTTTGAGACTACATGCGCTGGTGCTTATTCGTCTCATGAGAAGGGACTCGCGTTGCCTACCGGTTTCTCTGAGAGTCGACAAAATACAAATCTATCTTGCCGTTTTGAAAATTTATGCGTTTCCCCATCTTGCCCAACACTGTTTGTAAGTGACATTTCATCAATGCTCTTAATGGTCGTAACTAACTTAGGCATACCAAAGTATGACATTTTAAAAAGCTACATACGCTGCATTCTTACACCATACATATATGGGTTGGTAGTCTTTTTATAGGGAAATTATGCTACATTACGCACATTTTCGTAAATATTTTGAACAGTAACCATTAGAAATGCGTAATGAATATGACATCTTGTTTTCGTTTTCTTGTAACAGCAATTTCATGGTTGAATGTAGGCTTTCACGACCGTAATCCATAGTAGAAATGTCTTTCGGGTGATGTCGTATAGTTAATATTTTACTTGACGTTTCGCTGACTATCCTGTCAGCTTCTTCAGAAGATTTCTAAAGACTGGTGACAGAAAGTCTTTAGAAATCTTCTGAAGAAGCTAACAGGATAATCAGCGAAACGTCAAGTAAAATATTAACTACACGACATCACCCGAAAGACATTTCTACTAAGCAATTTCATGTGGTTGTATAAAAAAGAAAAATAGGTTTTGACATCTTCCATTTCAAAGTTTAACCGTAATTTTTCGAACACGCTCTGCTTTCAAAAAATTCATTCGGTTTCTAATCCCACCTTAATAGTCTATAATTCCGTAGTTCAAACGCTTTTGTCCATTCCAATATCGTTACAATAGCAACATACTTGTTTTATCAAACACACCACCTCATAATTGACCTAGAAATTCAACAATTTATGTGTTCCATTAAAAATAAATCCGAAGGCTGCTTCTGATATAACCGGAAGTGTCAGATCGTTGAAAATAGTTTCTCTAGTTTAAATGTCGCCAAATTTTCAACATTTTCCAATGTATACCGTTGCATATAAACCAAACGATGCAGTTCATCGTCAACAATCTCTACAGCTTTCTGACACTGCTGAACTGAATATAATCACGGAATAGCATCGATTGTAAAAAACTAAAGTAATTGAAACTTTGTAAATACAGTTGTAAGTTTACAAAAGGCAATCAAACATAAAAGTATTAATATAGCACACATGAAAAATTTATGAAATAGTATTACTTACAGTAGCAACACCTTAAAAAGTGTTAACGCAATGCCATGGGATTAAAATGCTCTTTAGCTCACTTATACTTATGCTTCGTAACATTATAGAGTTTCTTTTGTATAAATCCAGTCGGGAATAAAACGTTTAGAGAAGACGTTCAATTTCATAGTAGTACCGCGGTAGAGATGGTAGTAATTGGCGCAAAATAAGTGAAAGAGAGGAGTCAAAAACATTCATATTTCTGACTATCATTACAGCAATCTACCCCTAGAAACTTCTTAGAAATACAAATAAACACAGCGTTCGATTTAAAAAATTAAAAAATTTTCACAACTTTCTCTCGAAGCTAACATATTTACTTCACTTTTATTCATATATCCCCAATTTTTTGTATTGTATGGGGTTATATAAACCGCGAAGCAAAACAAATATGTTACAGAAAATTAAATAAAAAATGCAAAAAATAAAATTTAGCATACAATTTTATTTAAAGCTCAAAAATGTTTATACATTTATACAGAAATGTTTGGTAAATCTATCTCATCTGTCCGACAGTTATATCTTTAGCAATAATTTAGTAGAATTTACGATGGGGCATCATTACTTACAAATTTGATCGAGGCATTTGTGGGTAAAGGTGAACGAAAGGCTGGGCCACTTAGCTGGTCTTCAGGTGAAACACCACGCGTATCACGACAAGCTTCCTCCAATTCCTTTTGCATCCTAGCACTCCGCTTCCTACAACAACCAAACATAACCACAAATAATTTATGCGAAACTGGAGATGCTAATATGTAAAAGTAACTACACATTAATCCGCGTTAGTCGGCCGAGCACTGTCGTTTGAATGTTCCGAACTTTTGTTATATTGTGTGAAGCCAGTGTAGAGAAAAATTTTGTATATGCTATAAGAAATGTAAACACGGAAATCATTGCATACTTTGTTGGACAGTAAACACTATCATACGTTAACAATACTATATTTATAACTGCTAAATAAACGAATAGGACATAATGTATATGCTTTACAACATTTTCAATATTTTTATAAAACGACTTCATGAATATTTTTTCGTGGCAATTATGGAAGACAGTAAAAGCTTCGCCACTCGAGTTCCACCACCAGTTGCACATAAAACCATGGTTATAGACCACAAATTACACCACGCGTTCGTAATTTGTCAACCCTTTTTTTACCAGTAGCGAATTTAACTCCACTATAGTTCTTGTAATAATAGTATTCTGGAATATGTTACCCAATCAGTATTCGTAACTGAAAGCGCTTTGTTTAGCACAGCTTTGAAATGTGGAACCATTTTATGAAATTCTGATTGTGGAAGTAATGAAATTCATTAGTCGACGATATAGCAAAAACGCCGGGGTATTTCTATTTCAATAACAGTAATGTTTACAGAATGGTATCAGATAAAACAAAAGGATTACAAGTATATTGCATAGCAAAATTGCCGATAATCACTCATACGAATTCGTGGATTGAATCAATATGTTGTTAGGCATACATAAAGATATTAATAGCATTTTACCATTCAAATATTTTGCGCGCATATTATTGGTACTGCGACATATTATCGTTTCAACGATTTTAGATTCAATCAATACTGAACTACCCGAATGAAACACTAAAATAGCAATCTTCGATTATAAGCAAAATATCAAACAAACAACACGTCTTGAAACAAAAGCTTTCACATTCTTCAGGTTTAATTATTACAATATTTGGATAATAGCCAGACTGAAATAATTTAGTGATAAATTATTATTCAATAATAATACAATATAAAAATACTAAACCTCCCCAGGATATATTTTAATACAGAGATCGCCCAGGGTGTTGTTCAGTGGTTAGTGATTTTATTTTATGCCACAAAGAACTCTTCTTTCATCCGGCTAATGTGCCGTTAAACTGTATTTATTATCAATAAAATGTTTCTGTAATATTCCCCCGCCCCCTCTCCAAATATTGTCATTAAACTTTTGACTGGATCATGTTTAACCACTCTATAGCTTATCCCAAACTTTTTTAGACTGAATTGTTTAGTTTGTTCGCTTTATCATAAAGGCAGTGCCACATATGCGTTATTGGGCAAATAACGAGTGAACTTTTCAACTACAACGGGAAACGCCAGAATGTTCCCGCGAAACTTTATTGAATTACTTTTAAATTAATGTTAAATGACTAAGGACAGCAGACGCACACGTGTTTGGGCAAAAAATCTCTATGAATACTTAGATAAAAGGCCTATTCCAGACTAGACGAATACTCGTTTTCTTGTGTGTCGTTTTACCGACTTCGAACGAGAAAGAATTGTAACTTGGAGAATACCGAAGCATTCGTTCTTTAGGATATGGCAACATATACCGGTTAGACAGAATTTCCGTGTAACTCGTGTACATGCCAGAAAAAAAAGTTCTAACATAAATGGAAATGTCTAAGGGTATCAAAAGAGAAGCGATTGAATGCATCTCTCATTTGTAAGCGATTTTACACAGCCATCCTCTTTATTCAATATACGGATCGCGCCGCCGCAGTCTTGAAGTCTGTTCCCATGTCATGCACCCTTTCGTAAAACCTTCACTCTTTAATAGAACTAAAATTTAGTTAACAAAAGAAATTAATATTTTTTGTAGAAGCACCATAGGCATGATGTTTTAAGGCAAAAGAAGGTACAAAAAGAAATTATTTTTAACGGGGGTATAAGCCACTAGACTAGTAAATGCGGACGTCTTAATCTACTTTCTGCATCTATACAAAAAAAAAATCGTCGTCATGACGATAGTTTACTCCGTATCAGTAACATCTTAGTTTAATAGTCAGCTTAATTCAGTATAAAACGTTAAATCGTGGATTAGTATTTAAATTGGTGTAACATGCTTAGTGCCTTCTTTAATTTAACTTAGATGCCTTCAAATTTTTGAAGTAATTTTTGCTTTAACTTAAACAATTCAAAATTAAAAACATTCACCAAGGTTCACAGGGTTACTAATGTACTAGATGTAAAATGCACTCATAAATGATAGCAAATAAACAAATTATATTAGATGTTACGTTTCTATTAAAGCTTCAAGCAGACGTATTTCTGAATTTTTCCATGTCAAAAGTTGTCTCTTGGACTTGAAGTTTTTATATTGAATCACAATGGAGACATAATTTGGAATCCTAGTAATCTTTGGCAGGACTGGTAAGTAGCGTTCACGTAGGGTAGCCCGAAATTATTGTAACAATGTTAAAGTTTTAACAGTATTTTCTGCGTATCTTTCCGAATTTATGTCATAATTACTGCAGAAACTGGTAAAAAAACATAGTATGTAACGTTTCTGTGCAATTCCGTGTATTACAAAAGCAATTGTTAATATCAGTAGATAAATTTTAAGTTATAGTCAGCGTAAGAAATTGATAATTTCTTATTGACGCTGATGTCGCCCTAAGCTATGCAAACGTAGCCGTAAGCACAAGCATCATGCAAGAAACTAAATCGACGGCTAGTGTTATTATAGCTATCCATGAAATTGCAGTAACGTCCTTAAATCATTTTGAAATGAAGGTGTTAAATCTTATCACTTATCACCTAGGCCATTTAAGAGTGATAGCCACTGATTAATGCAACATTAAGAGCAAACCAAACACAGCTTAAGTCTCGCGCAGGACCAAATACTTATCCAACAGCAATATCTGGCTTCACACATACGCTCTTTTCCAAGGGATTGAATATCAGGGACGCGTATAGGCAATTGTCCATGATTAAATTTGACACCAAATTATTAATAAATGATTTCGTGTGTATTCATAAAACAAACTACAAATTTCATCATGGAAAAGCCTGATGTGCGAATAGGATTGAGCACGCGCATGTTTTCGTTTGTAGAATTTACACGATCGCTCTTTCCACCGCAATACTTCTATTTCGCGGTAAAGAACATACACGTGAACCCAGATAGTTATTCCATTACGTCCAAGTGTACTGCTATTTTACAAGTGATAAATATTTCAAGTTGAGGTAATGGTTATTTAAAACAATACAAGATGTTTAATAAAAATATTTAGTAGACTCAATTAAATAATGAGATGTACATAATGGAAGATTAAAAATAGTCTGTTTTATATCGCCATTTTTGTTTTGGTACGCAAAAACCAACACGAAACAAACAACAGTTAAGCTGTAATTTTAAATTATATTTTTGTTTTTTTTTAATTCGATATTTAGTTTTTCTATGCATCGATATGAGGGATAAATGTATGTGAGAAGAGTAACAGAAGTCTCGAAAATGTTTTATTTCCCAAGGAACTTTGGAGGTATACGTATTTCCAATTGAGATGCATATATTTGTATTAATAATATTGTAATAACAACACAAAAGTATGGACACACTCCGCACCACACAAGTTTCATTAATTAATCCGAGACGGCCGTTTCGAGGATGCCTAGAATCCTTATTCTCAACCGTTAACCGAACGATGTGAGAAACCTCTAAATCTAACATGTCTGTTCTATACCCACTTTCGACAAAATATTATTTAAAGATAGACGGAAGGGTCTCTTGCCATTGTAGTACAATGTAGTAGATCAAACAGAACTGGGTACGACATCGGTTCGTTCTCTCTATTTATCAAATTTGTGTTGCTTCTTATGTAAATAGTTTCGTAAGCGTCAATTTCAAATTTCCTAATTTAATCTTATGCCCGGTTTCGTTCGTGTTGTGCTACACTTGACGATTCTATTTTACCAAATCGATAAGACCTGATGTGTTCCTTGAATCTGGTGCCTAGGGTTCTTTACCTTTGACCAATGTAGGCTTTGTTACAGTCACTGCATGCAATTTTATAAATTCCCGACCTTTCCTCTACGTTCGGCTTATCTTTCGGATTGCCAAGGAGGTTATTAAGGGTATTTACCGAACTAAAACATATGTTCATATCTTGACTCCTAAGAACTTTATTAACATCTTTCGATATGCTGTAAAAGGGGAAGTTTTACAAATTTCTTACCGCTAGTTTCTACTGCGATTAATATCGTGGAATTTCTTATATAATGCCTACGTTAAACCCTCTTAAGCATGCGATCGACATCTATAGAAGAGTAACCGTCATCGAATTAATTAATTAAACTTGTGTAATGCAGAGTGGGCCGATACGTTTGTGTTGTTTGCCATCTTACGCCACAGTCCTTACTATCATTATTAATATTGTAATAATTCTATATAAGAAATCTAGGATATTATATGAAGATTATATGTGTTTTATAAAACAGAAATGTAATTGGATGCACTAGAGATGGGTATCGAAAACGTTTGATAGTCGTTAAAATCCCAGTTTCTCTTAGACAAAACGATCATATGATAGAGGCTAGTATTACGGACGTTACGCCACTAACAAAGAAACACTATACACATTCTGCACCACTCTCAAATTTAAAAATATATATATATAAATTTGGACCGCAACAGAATCAAGGTTAAAGTAACACTGCAAGTAATGAGTCGCTCGATAGTAGCCTATATATATTTGCTAGTTAGTAGAGGTAGCATTATCTTATTATATTTTGAGAAATAAATTCAACCTTGATAAAACAATGAACAGACGAAATGGGTAAGTTACAAAATTATTATCGCAATGAACACTGTCACAGCTACTTTCATCTAAGAGAACGACGAGGTATTCGACAGCTTTAATGGAAATGGTTACTGCGTGAATCCAAAATTGAAGTACGAAGTACGAAGACATTTGAAGTAGGGCAACTTCCAAAGTTGGAAAGCAGAGATACATACATGGAATTAACTTTACTAGAGCAATGTTGCTGAAGAAACAAGCAGTTTTTTTTTTATTTTGTAATTGACTACTTTGATTTGGTGGTTTGTTCTTTAATCTGTATGTACATTTAATTTTACTTCTGTATATTTCGTTATATAAATTTGGTAGTGTGTCGATACATTTCACAACTTCCTTTTTAATATACACGTGTATTTAGTTTTCAATTCCTTAATTCTATTTTGAGCGAATAAAATCTACGCTGAAAAATGAGGGTTTCTTATTTAATCAAACATTAAATGTTATAATAGACAACTGAGAAATAAGTCTTGGTAAATCAGAAGCTATATGTTATAGCAAAACGTTTCCTGTAAAATATAATTAGTATTTACGAAGTGCGGACTTCTGGTCGTCTACATACAAATAGAGCATTTAATAATCTACATTTTCCGCCAGTAAATTCAAATTAATCATTTAAATTTCTCGCCAATCTCAATTTGGCTACTCGCTAAGCAGAACCATCTTAAAATACCACACACGATGCTGTGTGAACTAGATATATGTACATACATATACGAATGTTGCCGACTACTGCAAGCGACCCTATGGGCAACAATCAGTATATCTAGCTATCTCAACGGATAACTATTTTTCAATAAGTCGGTCATTTGTAGTAGTCTGTGGGTGCGACTGTAGTACCTGCCTGCAATCTGTATAAATAATAGAGCAGGAAACTAATTGTTATAACTGATCTTGTGAGAATTATTTCCGGAAGCTCCCCAATTTTAATGACATTTGTGAAAAAAAAAATTCAACGGATATAAAATCAATCGTTTGTCTACCTTAAATTAGCAATTCCTGCAAGAGTATACTACAAAAACATTATTAGTACATTAATATAATATACAATATATAGATTCCATGAGTCGATACTGAAAATTGATAATTTCCTTGGTTTTACCGATATAATTAAATAAAAATCTCATAAGACGTCATTATGATTTGCCTGCGACCTCCCGATCTCCAAAGGAGTGCGCTAATTACTACACCTGGAAGTCTCCTTGTAGATTCAAATCTTTTATCTAATGAGTCTTATTATTAGGTCGGTTAGGAGGTCGTGGGTTCAAATCCTACCAATGACTAACGAGGCTATAACTTCATTAATTAAATTTAATTTCATCGGCAAAACCAAGGAAAATATCAATTTTCCATTACTGATACGTGTTTATAGACAGAATAACTCCATACAGGTACTTTCATTAACGTCCACAAATCGAAAACTAACAAAGACCATGTTAAGCCGCAGATTTGCTACTGTTCCATTTACACGTCAAATTTATTTTGTGCCTTCTATTGGTATTCTCTAGTGCATATCAGACTCCCCACCATGCCTATTTCTGCGTGCAAGGACCGACTTTAAAGACTTAAGATAGAACCGATGGCTCCGAAAGCATAAATACTCCAGAATTAGTATGTGGATGCATTGGCAAGTCATTCCCATGTACAATTTCGTCTGCTAGCTATCAACTATTCGAAATCTCTCCTATAAAATCTGTAGATAAGCAAAGGATCATACATGTAGAAGTAAGACGTAGTTTCAGGCAGAACTCTTTCTTTACCCGTGTAAAATTTATTTTAACAGTAAAAATAAGGGACCAAAGTAGGGTCACATGTTGACTAGAGAACGGCGAAACATTGAACCAATATAGCAAGAGTGGCTGTATATCGCGATTGGTACCTGAACGCCGACCGATATGTTTTTTTTTGCCAAATTGGCAAGATATTGGGTACAGTACGATTTTTTTACATTATCTGCTACCGTGAGTACTGTACTGAACCGTCGAGATGAGATGCACCTGTCGCTCTGGAATCTAATAAATATAATTCTAACCATAATTAAATTCACAATAGATAAAGATAATCAGATATCGAATTATAAATACAAGAATAACCTGAAGCCTATGCTCAGAAAGTGTAATTGTGAAGAATATCAATAATCTTATGTTTTGCGCATGTGTGAAAAGGGATTTCAAAAAAGTACGATCGGAACTATCAGTTCTTTTTAAATGGAACACACATCTTTAAAATTTGCACGGCCCAGTACAGCACTTGGGATCAAATGGATGGCAGCTGTTACATCACAGATACATCTTCGTTGGACTTACGTTTCCAAGCCCACAATGGTTATTGTAGAAATGTATTGCAACTCCTCAAAAACAACGGTAGCTTTTTCATTATCTTTTTGCCATCAGCTGATCAGCCGTACGCAATTAAATTTAATAGAATATAATTGCAATGCATGTTTGGCGTATATTTCTACGGCCAAGTTGATTATTTTAGATGTACATGTTCATTGATGGAAATTTCGTTTGAAGTTATGCCAATATGTATAATTAATGTGTTACACCTCAGCACGTTTTCTCATTAACGCCCTTCACTTGCTAAATGTTTAATAAAAATGTTGGGCAACAGCATAAATATTAAATACTGTCACTAAAATTTTAATTGGTTGGAAATGTACGTTTATTAACCGAGAATACAAATGGAAACCTATTTATTTCCCTTAATGAAATATTTTAGGAGTACATAGGCTAATTTGTGTGATACCAACACACGGCTTTCTTACTAAATGTATTAAAAAGAACTAAAGTTAATTAATACATTTTTAGAGGATCAACGCCTCATTCCACTAACTTAATTCAAAATTTAAAGCTCGTAAATAATTAAAAAAGTGTTACGAAATGCAAAGAAGCAATCCAACTTAGAAAATTGCCCCTCACTATTATGGTTGACGCAGGTTTAAGTAAATCGATTAAAATTTTGGAAAAAAACTAAAAAAACTATTTCTAAATATTACAGATATTTTAACAGATCAGTCAAAATCGTGGCAAAACAGTTATTTTCATAAGTTATAACTCATGGTCGATGCAAATCGTAAAATTGCATCTTGTGTTGCAACTTCGAAGCAAAGCGTGATAGTGGCGAACTTCTGTTGCGTTTAAATGCTATTGAAAAGGTAATGTTTTCCTTATTTTTTATGAGTACTGTAATTAATGTTATATTCTTTGCAATGAGCATCTACAGCATTGGATATAAGTATTGCAGCTAACAATAGGATTTCTTCTGATGTTCGGGAGAAAGGAGAAATAACTTAGTGAACCCAAGCAAAAAACAGAAATTCTGTTCATGACATGTACAGAAAGTTTAAATATATTTAAATATTAATTAATTATATGCTATTTCATGAATATGGATAACTGCAGAGCAATACATTACTCCGAAATTCTTGGTCGTTCTACCACCTGAGATAGGTATTTTTGTGAGTGGTCAAGTATCAGGTATAGAATGTTAAAAATTCGGTTACTGAATTTAGTTATAAGGTAAGTGGATCAAGAAGGTATTAGATTGCTTTTCTTGTTGCTTATAATTTTGCAGCATTAAATTTGCGCCAGTGTATGAAATAGACCAAGACCGAGTAGCAGGGAAATATGGTCATAAAGTACTGCATCTGCCATCATATCATTTTCAACCCGATAGAACATATATGAGGCACATCGATACGTTATTATACTCGCTACATTAGAGGAAGTGGCTGCACAATTGAATACACAAAATCAGTTTGTCTAGATGCCCTCGAAACAGGTAACCACAGACACCTAGAAGAAGATACAGAGAAGGAAATACAGAAATGATGGGTTAAAGAAGAGGAAATGTATCACCAAGAACCCCTGGAGTTTATTTTATTTAAATACAACGTGTGAAAGCTAAGAAGAGTTTGAATCATCAGATTAATTTCCAAACAAATTTGCGATATTTTGTCAGATACTAAAATTGATATCACATAGTGCATTATCTATTATTAGATTATAATATTCATCATTTTAAAGTAACTGTAGCTTATGTTTTATTGCAAAGTTTTGTAACTAATTGACCGTTTGTAATAAATATTTGCGGCAACAAAAATTATTGGAATATCTAGATTTATTTTAGAAAATAACAATTTAAATAAAATCAAATAATAAATAGCGTTACACATTTTTTAAAGAATTCTTATGTTGAATTCTATTTTTTGCTATACAATGTTACAAACGCTTTATAAAGCCTTATTGTTGATCGGATTCAATTTAATAAATATTTCACTTTTGGCATAACCTAAGTGTTAAAACAGCTGTATACAAATTCATATAGGCGACTTCTTTTATCCACCGATTGATGAAGCCCTTAAATCACACTTCCACTGAACCGTTTGTTTAGTAATCGCTGGAACTATGATGCATTTGTTGAAGACATCGAATCCATTCTTGGAGTCGATGTGTTCAATGGACATGTAGTGGAGATAATAACGTATTATACATGCAGCTATGCAGGATAATTTTGTGATGATTTTCAAAATAATGATGTCAATCAACTTGTTTTTGGATTGCATACAAACTATGTAATTACGGTGACCATATTTTTCTATGGGCAAAAAGTACAGTAAACTTAGGAAGTAACCATTTTGGAAAGAAAATTTGTCTAGATTAAATAAAATGCTTAATATGTTAATCATATAACATTTTTATTGGGTAATACTATAACAGATAAATTTATTTAAATTCCACCAATTTCTGCTAGTATACTTGGATATTCACTACTTCCTTCAGCTTCTAATTTTGTGTACGCTGATTTAATTGGTTTAGAAACAACAAGTGAAAAATGTTAAAAATATTTGAATTTTAGTTTGATTCAAAAACAAGTATTATTGGTTAAAGTAAGCGTTTCTTTTTCGTAGATTATCACTGAATTCACTGCTGGTTTTAATTTCTTCGCAGTTTAGCCAAAATTAATCATTTTCTTATTTTATAGCTATTTAATGGAGAAATAATTTTGATGAATATTAGAATGAATTTTTCAGCCGCTTGGAAAGGAGGTATAACAAATTCATTATCTTGGTGCACGCCAAATTGTCGAATTAATTTATTTGCAACAACTGCTTGTAATGATCATACACTACATTCAATCGTGGTACTGTATCTGTGAGTTAAGTGATTATGCGTTAGAAGAGTTGAAAGTAGTAGAGCATATGAGTTAACACAATTTCGAATAAATTAATACTGTGATACGGAGTATATCAATGTTAAAGTACAGGATATTTGACAGATGTAATAATGGGCCATATCGCCAATGTAATGACCAATATTGGACTGAGATTGTTTATAAATATTGAGCCTAAATAGTTAATGTTATTTTGAGTTAATCTAGTTTACGGATGTCCATGCGATATCATTTTTCGCCCTCCGACCGATATAGTAACGGTATATTAGACCAATTTTACGAAATGTTCACATATTGATGTCGATGAGATAACCGAAATATAATTTGGGCCAATCTGGTGGTTCTACTGGAAGATAAGTAAAAAATCACATCCCATTCATTTGTTTAGCCGTTTAATGATTTGCAATTTAAGTGTTACTTGTGCCAAATGGTACTCGTTCTTTACATTGGTTGATCCCCAAAGTCAATTATTACAAACATTCTACACTTGCAATATTTCGTTATCAAACGTTTTAATACTACATACAGTCATATATATTCGCCCAGATATTATACTAGTAAATATTAGCTAGGGAGTTAGTAAGAAAGAACTTGATTTTGGGTACAACAACGTTAATCTCCTGCAGGCGTCTCACTCGTGTCTCACAGAATTAAGTGTGGTGCGAATGAGAGGCGTACGCAAGTCCTGACAACATTGCTGTATCTTGTGATCCCTTATTTTTTTTTATTGTAATCAAGCTAATAAAAAAAGAATTTGCTCTAAAATAAATAAAGTGGTTTACCTACCTGAATAAATTAAACGGTTTCAACAAGGACGTTAAGGATGTAACACTGTAAAAATTTACCAGAAGGCGTGCATCTTTATTGATATGTAGGTAAAAAAAAATCCAAAACTAAAGCTTCTAAAAGCTGATCAACACACAGGAAAGCACAACGTTACAGCAGAGAATCATAAATTTCAATTCCGAAGCTATAAATATACTTATCTTTATTATAGTTATAAACAGCGTTCAACTATAATAAGCCACTAATATTCGAATACTAAAAGATTAATATAGTGTTAACTGCCCTGAAATAAATCTAAAGATAAGTATATTATACGTGAAACATGTTGAGATAGACTATTAAATACTAGCGAACGCAACAAAACTAAATAGTACACTAATGTGTAAGTTACCAGACTCACTTGAGAAAGTTATCGTTCTCTTCATTCATCCTGTCGGCATCCTTCGCCTTATACTTGATTATTTTCTCGATTAGTTGGTTATTTTCCATCTGAAAACGAAAAAAAAAGAGAATGTGATATACATCGATAAATATGTTTCATTCTACTTTACAACTTTGCATTAAGAGTCATGTGAATCATGTTGGAAGTGTTCCAAGGGATGATGTTGCAATTACACATGTAACAGTAACCATAAAGATACTAATTTTCATATTTATAGAAGCTAGTCGAGATAAAAAAGGAACCTGCCACTCAAAGCCTAGGTCGCAAATTTATTAAAAAAGCAAATACGATGAGTGATTTAAAAATAACGTGTCGCAGTAGTAAGAAAATATTTAGAACTCAGCTATGTACTTTAAATACTTTCCCATTTGTAGACGTTGATCCTGATCATCCTGCTCTAAATATTATGTAATAAATAAATAAAATTTATAATTTCAAGCGCGTCGATTATATGACGCTCCATTGCATACTAACTGGTCGTTTCTACATGTACATACGTATACGTATATTATTTCTGCGGCAACAGCTTCCACAATAAAATCTATGAACTTACACATCAATTTATCCCTTTGAAAACGCTTGCTAAATCTGGTATCCTTTATGGTATACTCCAGAACAGATTAAAGGCATTAAGATGAAACATAAATACCTCGTAAAACATAAAAAACAAATATTTGGATTACCTTAATCGGTATGATAATGCGTTGCGTAAAATTTCAAAATCTAATTCGGCTATATTATATAATAATTATATGCTCCAAATTCTGAATCAATTGAAATACAATCAACAATCGTTTTGGTCATTTGTTACCTCAAACAAACGCAGTTCTGGAATATCTAATAACATGAAAAATGATCTTTTCAACACCAGTGCAGTTAATACGTCTGAAAAGTGTTCAGCCTAACACAAAAACAAGTGTTTTTTCTTTTGCAGAGTGAATTTTATTTTTCAATATAGTCTCCTTGTAAGTCTATACACTCTCATCTCTTCAATCCGTCCAAATAGTAGTTGGCATCTTCGTCTGCAAATAGTCGCTTACAAATATGATACCTCTTAATTCAATGAATAGGAATCAAAAAAAAGGTCGCTGGAAGAGCCAGACTTGATGAATTCCGGTGAGTGGTGTACCAATTCGTGAATTTTTGCCATGACGACCACTGAAGTTTTTTAATGAAACAAAATTTTCTTTTTCTTCGGATGCGGTCGTTTTTCTGCAGTCCTTGTTCTCTGCTTATGTCTAGTATGCGCCCGTTATTGTTTTTCCTTTTTCAAAATAGTCGATGAACATAACTTCAACTATTTCAAAACTGTTGTCGTTACATTCTCAGCCCATTGAATAGTCTTCGCTGTTTCGGACCCAATTCACCATTCGCAGTCCATTGTTTCGACTGTATCCTGACTATAGCAGTATACTGGTGTATCCAAGTCCATCTACAGATATTAATCGACTGCAAAACTCAGACTTATTTCGCTTACACTGCTTCAACAGAGCTTTGATTCATCCCGTGTAAGCAAGCGCGAAACCCAACTCTAGGTTGGCTTTCTTACGTCCAAATCTTCAGTCAGTATATGACAAATACGTTCTTTCAAGATGTCCACAGCTCCTACTATCTCTCTAACCTTAATTCGGCGATCATCTAGCACAATTGGTGAAATTTTCCGATGTTATCACTAGCGGTTATGTCGTTCATTGTCAACCAAAATGGTACGACCACGTTTAAATTCGCCTGCCCAAAATTCAACTGTGACAAATAATGGTGCGCAATCCCCGTAAGCAGGCTTTAATTTGCGTAAGGGTATTGTCTTTCAAATGAAAATATTTAGTAATGTAAAAATAAAAAGAATAATAACTACGTATTGTGATTTTGATTTTGCTAGGGACCGTGAAACTCGAAAAAGTCTAAGCGAATTTGTGACTTATTTTTCCTTGGTCCTCAAGAAAGCAATCTGTAGTAGTGCTTTCGAGTAATGAGGCTGAATATACAGCAGCGGCGGAATGTGTTAAAAAGCTTCCGCTTCTGAAAGAGTTACTTGAAGGACTAGTAGATTCAAGTATCACCGTGCTATTACATGGAATTTTGAGGACAATCAAAACGCCATGCGGATTATAAAAACCGGACAGTCTAATAGACGAAGCAAACACATAGATGTAAGTTATCATTTTATAAATGAAAAAGTGGAAGAGAATTGTCAAGAATTCATTACTGTGCGTTTGAAACTACGATTGCCGACATTCTAACAAAATCTCTAAATAATATTAAGCCTTTACAACCCCGCTTGTTCTATATGATCATTAACACCTATCCGAGTTTGGATCACGTGGATAAATAGTACCCAACAGGTATGTGTTGGCTCTTGAATATCCAACGATATGAATTATTTTGTGTAAGAGTACTAGGTAAACTACTTCTGACGCCCTTTACAAAAAAACGGTACTTCAGTGGCAGAACCATGTATGAATAAGCCTTACGTGTATCTGATCTGCATGTGATAGTCCTTGAGCCTCCGACGATATGAGTTATTTTGTATAAGGGTAGTAAATAAACCACCTCTGGAAATACTTGATTAAGCGTTTTGTAAAAATTATCCTTCTCGCGTTCTATCACATGCAGGTGCAATATCAACGTTAAGCAGGGCCTTAACAAATTCATTCAAATAGTTTTTTCATAAACATTTGTATTTAACTAAATTGAGAAAAACTTTTTAAACAATTTTTAATAGGTTTTTATACTTATATCTTCGATACTTCGATCTTTTATATTGTGCTCTAATCATCATTTGTCCGCTTATTTTCGCTAGTTATTATAAAGGGTGCAGCAGCTATCTGTTCGCGATGAATTACAGCCCCTATATTTTACATTTTTAGACTGCTTACTAAAAAATATGGCAAATTTGTAGGACTTAAAGTAGACGGTTTTTGAGATATTCAGTTTTCAATGAAAAATCTTGCGGTATTTTCTCAAAAATTCAACCAGCCAACGTTGCGCCAACCGTCCACGCTACTAGGAATTATTCCACGAGAATTTTGTATTGTCATTGTCACAATAGTCCAAGTCCACTAATCAATATCAAATATCTTTATTTCGTTATGCAGAAGGTAACATTAATTGAAGCATTTTCGAATATTTGAAACTCGTTTTCTTTTTCCAATTACCACTTATATCTCTATTCCATTCTATGTACACTACCGGCCATTGAACTGGACAGCAAATAAATTACTGCTAATTAAATAAAAACGGCAAGAATTCAAAAAAAAGACAAAAATGTATTCGTAGAAATAAAAATATAAAGAAATAATAAGAAGGAATAAGAGATAAAACAAGACATTCTCATTAGAATACTCCTTCTTTCGCTTTTAATACTATCCGGACCATTCGTGCCATGCGCTCTGTTAATTTGTTCAGAGTTTTCCCGGAAATATTGTTCCATTCGGCTTGGAGGATCCGCCACGGGTGTTCTTTCGAAGTTTGGCAAACTTGTCTTAATCGTCTATCCAGCTAATCCCACAGTAACTCGATGTGATTCAAATCCGGACTCTGCGGAGGCCAGAGCATGACCTGCAAAACATTCTCCTTGAGAGGAGAGATAATCTTTACAGATCCGTACCGTATATTTGGGGTCGCTATCATGCGCAAACACGAAGTCCTCCCCAACCAACTACAATCATGATGTTACTAAAATTTTCTGCGATCCAATTTCTATAAGTTTCGGCTTACTGCAGTCGCTTATGACGGTTCCAACGGTTCTTACCGCAACGCGACCGAATAGACCGGCGTCTCTTAAGCGGCGTTTAGTTGTAGTTACAGAAATCGGCCGCCCGCGTCTCCTGTTCATTTTCGCTGTGATTTCGGGCCCCGTCAATTGCCGATTTCGCTTACTTAACACTTTAAGGCGTCGATCTTCTGCACACGTTGTCATTCTTGACCGACCTGGGCGATTTCGGTTTCAATGTTCCGGTGACTCGGTAGCGGCGAATAGTATAATGCACTGTAGATTTTGTCAGTTTCAATTTTTCCGCAATCACACGCACAGAATGTCCTTCCTCATGCAATGTGAGAATAGCCGATTGCTTTTCTACTGTTATCGGCTTTCCTTTCGGTATTTTTTAAATATTATTTCAAACAAACATCCCAACTGAACAACCATATCGAAACTGGTTTACTAACGCAATGATTCACAGCGAATAAGATAAGAATTACTCCATATTATAACCAGAGACGACAGGCAGGTAACACTTTACAACACCCTATACCCATCCCTTCTATTGTAAACATGTTTATTTGCCATTCATTAAATATCGTTTCTAATGATATTACATGCTATTAAAGTAAATTGAAATTTCTCTCTATAACATTTTTTCTATCCAGAATTTCTGTCCTAAACACTTTATTGTTATCCTAACTTTGTTGTAGAGTAATACTAAGAGTGCTGAATATTGAAAATGTTTTCTTTTTATTCTAATAGCTGTACTAACTTCAAAAGACAGTAGTGTATATTTAAAATGTCTGCCACAGCATATTTTCTATTACTAAAGTTAATACTTTTTGAGTTATACATATTATGTTTCAATTTAAATTAATAAATAAGCATGTAAACCTAATACCATAATAATGGAAGTTATGCCTATTTACATACCCATTATTATGGAATATGGCTTTGTCTATGCAACGTATATTATTTCAAAGAATTTTATAGCAATATAAACCTTATATGAATAAAATATGTTCTTTAGTAGTTGACATTAATTTTTCAGTGACATCAAGAGCTCATACACTAGCATGTGGATGTTTTAAAACGGCTTGTAAAACTCCTTCTTCAGTTCTTTTTACAATAAACCTTGCTCTTAGTCGCTTAAATGTCGATATGTGAGAACATCTACATCAAAATTCATTTGATAAAACAATTAACTTGAAAAGAAGCAATTAACAAAAAAACAGGAGTTAAACAAAAGAAAAGCAATTAACAAAAAATACTAGTTAAATAACAAAAAACAAATAACTTGCAATAATGCACAGGACAAAACAATTAATTGTAGCCGATTTGGCAATAAGGCCAAATTTAATTAGATTTTTCGGCAAGTAAATTACCTATTCTCAACACTAAACACAATATAACTCAAAATGTATTAACTTTAAGTATAGAAAGTATTGCATAAAAAACAAAGACATTTGAAATATGCATCGAATTGCGTAAAAATAATGTAACGTTTTAGATTTGAAGAAAAAAAAACAGTTTCAACTGTTTTAAACGCTCCAATTAATGTTTGTTACCTTCCTGCCTTTAGCCATTGTCACAACAAGAACAAAAAATTCTTGTAGAATAATGATCATTAAATATCGAATTTTGAAAAAATACCGCAAATGCTTTTTTTCTTGGAGTGTCTCAAAAAATATGTCAATTCAAGTAGATAATGTGTCACACAAATTTGCTTTATTTATGTTAAGAAACCCAGAAAAGTAATAATATACAGACTCTTCCATTTAAAACAACAAACTCAATCTACCAGAGAAACTAAACAGCCTGTATACTCCAGAACAATTTTCGATCATAGGTAACTTGATTCTAAGCAACTTTTGTTCGGAACATTTTTCCATTAAATGAATTTTACCGAAAAAGATAACATCTACACATCTGCTTTAAAGAAAGATCTTTAAGGAAACAAAATGTATAGTATTTCGTCATAGCACACTATTTCTTAAATTAAAACCTTATCTTCATAGCTTCAAAAAATCACTTTAAAAAATTGAGGTAACAACGATATAGATGACCATCTCACAAAGTTGATGTAACAAAATTTTCCATATATTGAAAAAAATTGAAAACACGTAAGGCCTTCAAGATATTAGCCGTTAAAGAGCGACATTTCCCAAAATTGATTATGCACAAAGCTAAGATAGGCATAAAAAATATTGAATAGTGTTGACATGGATTGAAGAGAGGCAAACGTAATAATCTACAGTGTTCCGTTTAAAAAATCTACCTTGCATCGTACGCAGCACAAACTGAACACAATGTACACTGCGAATATTTTTTATTTCGAAGCTTTTCCTCTAAATTACTCATGAAATGAATTATCTTCCATCATCTTTATTTCGTTTTTAGAATATTTAGTAGGATAGATCTAAGAGAATGGAACTAACCACCAGATTTAATACTTTTCAAATACTCTATTGGGAGTTGCACAAGAACAATTGTTTATAGATCTAACTTTAAGAAAAACTTTAGGAAACATTAACCATGTTAGAGGTGGTGGAGAATTGAATTAGTATCACTGTCCAAGAAATATTTTCGCAGATGGTTAGGAAATGATTAAAAGCAATCACACTCTCAAGCAACTAAATGAATATACTTAGAAACACCTATTATAGTTTTAAGACAAAAATTATAAACAAACTTACTTAAGTTGTGCTTTTTGGAGTTCATAATATTAATTATCGCATTTAACCGAGTATTTGGGTCTGGAAGGGGTAAAATATTTGAATCCTATATCATTGTAATAAGTAAACATCTTTTATTTTAACATAAAATTGTATTGAAAGAATTATATTTTACCTTCGCGTGAGCACATTTTTGTACTTTGTATAATGGCAACAGAATTTTCCATTTTATTGGCTACTTGGGCGACCGTGGGGCTAGTTATATATTATCACTTCCTAATCTGTCTCCTACCATTGGGAGATCAAGCGGAGAAGTATAGTTTCACAATACTTCCTTTCTTCGACAGTTTACTTTTTCTTTACCCACCAACCCGACCTTGTATTTTTTACAACACACGATCGCTCTTGTTACTTTAACCCGCTATTTTTAATTTTTCTTTTGTATGATTAACATAACACTATTCGATTTTTTTACAAATAATATAGAAATTCGTATTTCTTTACAATTGTTATGGCAGATCTCATGGTATAACTATGGAAAACATTTCCCGAATTCCTTAACAAGCACCTAATGCAAAGGAAGATAATTCTTCTTATAATCTTTCTATTGCCGTTCTCACAACACCTCAATTACAAAGATAACAATAAATATATTTAAAATAATAAAAATAGGGAAAAAAATGTCATTGTACAATATAAAACCCAAGATAGGGCGCACCCACTCGAAAATTAAGAAAAAGTCTACGGCATAAATTAACAACTAATGACACCTAAATACTTTTAAATAATCTCCAAAAACTTCTATTAAAAATATTTTTATCTATTTATCTTTCAATTTTCCATCCTTCTGACAGATTATAGAGACGTCCTTAATCATAATCTAAATGCAAATCTATCATAAACAAGAAGTCGGTTTTCTAAGTTCGTGCTACGTACAATTAGCGACATTATTAACTATTATATAGAAGAAATAATTAACAAGTTGTATATTAAGTGTAGATTTGTCCCGATTAAAAACAATTAATAGATAAATTACAGATGGTATTCATGACTGTTTTCACAAAGGAAAGGAATGATGTTGCTTGAGCTGCATTCACTAAGAATTATCATTACTAAATGATCAATGCATATAATAAGGAGAACTACTTCAATATGCCTTAAAATGAATTCGCTAATTCAAATGATACAATTATTGGAGCATATAACTTTTCATTATACAACTTTATGAAAACTAATTTTATGGGATATCTGTATTAAGATAGCATTTATCAGTGGATTTTGTACGCAAATCCGTACTAATTTTATCAAAATGGTGAGATATTCCTTCAAAAATAAACAAGAGAAGCTTACAATTATATGGTGGTTAATGCATTAACAAATTATAGTTTTGTTTTGCTATAGCTCATAGACAACCATTTCTGAGATCAACGTTTACATTGTTAAGATAATCTATGATTAAGTTTACCTGCGCTTTTTTCAATTTATCTTCTAAAGCAGTGAATGCAAGATGCAAAGCTTGATGTTCGTCTCTTAACATCTGATTTAAATTTTCTAATTCTTTATTACTAGTTTCATACATCTTAATCTCAGCTCGTAGAGAATTATTAATGGTCATCAGTTCAAGTAAACTAAAACAAACGGAAACAGTTAGATGCACATTAAAAAAATATATTTTCCTCACCTGGTCTCTTTAACATTTAATTGCCTATCTTTATCTTGTAACTTAACATTTAAGTCAATTATCTTCTGGGCATTTTCGCCCTTTCTTCTATGTAATTCAGTCAGTTCTTCTTGTTGTGCTAGGACTTTTTGTTCGAGGTGCTGTATTCGTCCAGTTTGTTTAACATCTGTTGTGGATGAACTACCAACACCTGACGATAATGCACCAACCCTAAGCTGTAAGTTCTCATTTCGGAGTGCATTTGCGGCATCAAATAATTTATTGTCTGTAATATAAAACAAAAACAAACGATTAGGTTATGTCGTTCGAGCAGAAAAGGAAAATATTGGCTTACTCTGAACTATAAGATCGTGAAAAGGCAGCTGTACTTTATTTCTTTCTTGCAATTGTAATATAAGATTTTCTTTCCAACTAATATCCTCTGTAGTTGCCATACTTTAATATTTTTCTTGACAATTTCAAAAACATAACCAAGTTACAACGTACAGAAATCTGTTGTCTAGTCTACGAATAACAAGTTCTATCAAATGATCTAGCGCTTTCGGTTATATGTTGAATAAACCAACATAGAATAGAATCAATCAAGGACGAAATCGAACGAAACCGCATCGGACGCCACGATCTAAGCGGGAAATTGATTTAATTTAAATTCCTATTATAAACATTAACTCAGCCTGTGCTACCCGATTTTGCTCATAACATTAGAACACAAAAAAGAATTCAAAGTTGTACTCCCATCCTTAATATTTTATCTTTATATTTAAGTCAAATTTATTTTTGTTATGTATTATAATAAAGGAGACTGTTTAAACCTGCAGAAGCGAGTGCTTTCGCAGTAGCATACGGCTCGGTTACTATCAATATTAGAAATGTATGTAACTACTTACTATTTTAATTTGATTTTTCTTTTTTGATGTAGACTGACGCAAAAATTTGTTGTAGTATTGTATCTTTAGCTTGGCTTCCATTCATGACTCGGTCGTACGGCGAGGTGAAAATATGTTGGTGTATTTAGAAAAAGAGCGTTCTATGTCTAATAATGTGATGTCGCGAATTTAACAAAGTCGCTCGCATTATATTCGCTCTCTTGGTTTTCACTTAAGCTCTTGTCTACACGCACTATAGTTTGAAAATCGGGATTATTATTTATAACCGCACATAATTTATCGGTTATCCTTCCTACAATATCTGTTAGATATCCTAACGAGGCTTTGAGGGCATCTACTATATTTAGCGCTTCATGTAATGAAAGCTTGGTGTTCTCTAATTTGGAAATAGTATCTAAATGAATTAAATAATTTGCGAAAATTTGCTCCATTTGAATATGGATTTCGATATCTGAAACCAGCCGCTGACTTACTGAAATTGGTCTTCTTGCGGATTTAAATTTAAGATATAAGGTTTAATAACGTGCAATAATTTCTCATAATATGAAATAGCTTTGCGTTTCCCATCTCGTCGATACCAGTTGTGGTGTCTGAGGAATGCCTGAACAACCCTGTTTAAACTCACGAATACGTTTTGGAGATTTTATAAAAACTTTTTTAGTAGAAACTATAACTCATCTATTTTTGGATAACTGTTTCTAATAAATTTGATACAAGATGACATACATGAAGCAAACAAATTACATGAAGGAATTGAGGATGAGATTGTTTTAGTAACATTCCACTTTTATCCGTGTTTGAACCCCCATCTGTAACCAGCATTACAAGTTGGGTTACCGATATGCTGATACTGTCACTCCAGTCGATCTCCGTCGAAGTGATGTTTGGGAACTGCCCGTGCTATTTCCAAGAAAATGCAATAACTTGCGTCTTCCTGGGGTTGATCGTTAATCCATGCTCATCGAAGAACTCCGAGATCTTGGTCAACTGCACTTGCGCAAGTTTTACCCCCAACTCAGCCCACCGGGATCTAGCTAGAATCGCGGTATCATCCGCATAGATCGCGTTTAGCACACGAGGATCATCAGGACTTGGAATATCCCTGATGTACATACTGATCAGCACCGAGTCCACCCCGTTCACGATGGTGTGAAATTTCCTGTCCTTGACGTAGGATTTGATGGTCTTTAGGATCCTAAGCGGAAAGTTAGCCTCCTTCATCTTCATTAAAAGACCTTCGTGGTGGATTTTGTCGAACGCCTTCTCTATGCGGTACAACTGAAGGGAAGTGGGGCGCTCTGTCCTGAATCCGAATTGATTGCAGTCCCAGAGCCGGTTATCTTCCAGATGCGAGTTGATTCTGGCCAAGAGCAAGGCTTCTAGAACCTTGCTGATGGTGCCCAACAACGAAATCGGGCGATAACCCTCTGGACGCAAGCGGCGCACGCAGGTTTTCTAATTGCGGGGCTGAGCATCCGGCTACGTATAGAGGCTGTGCGGTGTATCAGAAGTTGACTAGCCGCCAGACAGTTGCTCGGCATGCGGAGCAGGCTCCCAAGTCCAAACTGCCGCCGGCAAAAACTGAGAAGACGTTCCTCAAACTGCCGCCACTCAGCACGCAGGACGGTGAGCTGTTAAGCTCCCAGAACGTGCACAAGTGGGCACAGAAAAGGGAAACTTCTGAAGCTTCTCAAAAGCGGGCAAAGATGGCCTCCGTAAAAGTCACTCCTTCCAAGTCGCCGAAGAAGAAGGAACCAACATCGAAGAAGGTCCCGAAGAAGAGCGAGAAGCCGGGACTAGCTCTTCTTCGAAGAAGAAAGGGAGCGAAACTTCCAAGAAGTGTCCCGGAATCTGAGGCTACTACGAGTAGCGAATTCGACAGAGAACCTATGGTTTCCTCCCAGGACACGCTACACTGCTACAGATTCCTGAAGCAGACTGCAGGGAAGGCTCAAGAAACTCCAACGAATCTCTAATCTGCTAGAGAAACTTCCCATGGAGTTGGCGGAATCCATCTTTGGGTCATGAACTGCTCGCCGAGAAGTCTCCGAATCGTTACCTGGAACGCCCCAAGAATCCTAAACAAGAAACTCGAGTTCACTCAGTTCCTTGTGGATCACAGGATTGATATCGCCTTGATCTGCGAAACGTGGCTGAAGGCCGACCAGAAATTCAAGATCCCGAACTACCACGTCTATCGAACTAACAGGCCAACCAAAGGAGGAGGAACTGCTGTTCTAGTGAAAAGGCGCATCATGCATTCGCAAATCTGCCTCCCTACTAACAGCAAGGAAGCAAGCGCGATTGCCATGAAGCGAGCCGGAGCGACGGCCATGTTCGTAGCTTTCTGCAAAAAAACCCAACAGACCGTGAACGCCTTGGAACTGGAAAGGATCGCGGACCTCGCCGAACACGTTTTCGTCTTAGACCTGAACACCGTTCATGCAACTCCAAAGTCGACAACACCAACGGCAGACTCCTAAAAGCTTGGCTCTACCAAACAGACGAGTTCGAAATTGCCTCGTCGAGAGAAGGACGTGCTGGACATCACGATCCTCAAGAACTGGACGTTCCCTTTGAGATGTCGCACGGTGCAGGAACTATGCTCAGATCACTACTCAGTGATCACCGAGACATATCTAGCATTAGCGACTCTCTCACCGAGTACAGTGAACAGGAAACATAACTGGAATCTGTAGAGGAAGCTGATATTGGAAACGATAACAGCAAATCCCAGTATTGAGACCGTGAGCGACCTAGAGGAGTAAGTCTGCAATACAACGTGGCAGATCCAAGAGGCATTGAAAAAGTCTGAGCTTAAGCCAAAGAAATCGTGGAATCAAGGAACGAAATCGAATCAGGAGGGATTTCCAGCGAACCAGATACCCACCACTTAAGAAGGCTCACCGCCGTCTAAGCAGGGAGATTCAGAGAAACATCGAGGCGCATAGGCTGCGGAAACGGGACAACTTTGTTGAGACCAACCAAGAGCGACACTCCCACAAGGTCGCCAGAATTCTGAAGCGAAACAGAAAGCCTCTCCCGGAGATTAAACACGGACAAACAAGCTGCCTGACGGACTCGGAGGAGGCGGAATCACTCATGACCACCTTCCTGGACCACTTCACGACAACGGCAAGCAACGATCCAGAGCAGGAGAGATAGATGATATGGAGGCGGGACCTCCGATCGTCGTATCGCCCAGAGAGGTCCCAGCCTTGAAACCGAAGAAGGATCCTCATTCTCCAGACAGTTATCGGTCGATATCGTTACTCGGGACCATCAGCAATATTTTTCTGTGCTAGGAACCGAGGAGGGAGTCCAGTTTTTTACAACATATGCTACTGTAGGATCTTCTCCTTCAGTTAAATAGATGCAAGAAATGGTCTACTGAATGTGTTCTACCGCCTCCTTGGCATAGACGACAGATTTCATTTTCAGATTTCCCTAGTAGTAATAAGTGATGTTTTAGGGCTACATGACCTGTCAAAAATCCTGCTAGTAATCTAAAGTCACCCCTTTGCTAAACGATAGCGCTATTTTTGCTGTCTTTCGCGAGCCTGATATGAGTGATTTCGCCTGTTATTGTCCTAGAACATTTTCCCAGTACGAGACCTTTTAATTGTCCTGCCATGTCTTTATTGCTTGTTTTATGTGGCTCCTTCGATCTCTTGGTGGTGTAGAACCCACCGCAAAATGACATGGTTCTTGCGTCACAATTGCTTTAAATTGTGTACACAATCGTATATCCAACTAGATTCGTATGTGTAAATCTTAATAACCTTTGGAACTGCCTGCCTGCAGTCGAATATATATAGTAGCGCTTCGTATTCTTTTCTCAAAATTGTCATTACTCACAGATTTAAAGCAGAAATCTTTGTTTAAAATATGTTGGTGTGGAGTCCTGTAGACATTGTTAGATGGTAGCTAGGCCCACTAATTCCTATACCTGTTCCAATATCTTTTGTTCTCGATCCGTCCATGTACCATGCCGGGTTACCTCTTTTATTTTGGCCCACTCAATGATTTCAATGATCACCCTACAAGAATCGAATTGCACAGGGATCGTATCCTTTACAATAAGCATCAGATAATTTATATTGATATGTTCCAGGATTTTGAGATTCCCTCTAAGATCCCAAGGCTGTAATCCCTTTATTCTTCTTAGGTAAGGAACTCGATATAACCTGCTACTGTGTAGATGAAGCAACATTTATCCCAGAACGACTTCCAACGTTGCTGTGGAGCAAATACGGATCACAGTTGTGGTGTTGTGATAAGTCTCTAAATTTGTTGAAGCTGCTGTTACACAGTGTTCTTATTTTTGGTTACTTAACCAAAAAGGCTTAGATGATCATAGGTCTAATCATTACTGTATATGACCAACAGGTCATTTGAGGGTTAAGACCCCAATTCTTACCAAGCAGCCTACGGTATACCAGTAACGCCGTAATGTCTAATCATCAATATAGGTAAGTATCAGCCTTGCCGCTTGTTTTTGGTTACAAAACGATGTCAAGTGATGTACACCAAAACAACCACGTGGCTCTTGTTACATATTTGCAAATTTTTGACAGCCCAATATAACTTTAACTCTATACTAACTTATTTTTAGGTTATTCTAATCAAACCAAATCCGTGTAACATAAAAAACAATGTTTTACTGTGAGAGAATCAATAATTCAACAAGAACAATTATTTTATTAACTCTAAGTATCGGCGTAGCCAGAATTTGGCCACCTAGTACCTGTTATAATTTTCCTGTATTTTCAGTTGCATACACTAAAGTTTTTATTTACTCGTAACAACTAAGTTTCTTTAATTCACTAAATTAATAAACCTGCATTAGCTGCAAAGTTGATTTATTCTTTAATAAATAACTGCAACACCTACTTCTGTTATTATTAAGTAATTAATTATAGGAATGGCATTATGAAGACTTATTAACAGAAAATAATTTAAATCGCCAAAAAGGAAACCTGTTAAAAAAAATAAAAAGGAAAAATAAAGTCTACTGCAGTGTTCAAAATTTGCCAAATTGGTAATGAAACTAAGAAACAAGCAATTTTTTACTAAAAATTTTCAAAAAAATTTTAAAATGCAATATTTTGCAAATTTTCTGAAAGATCTTAAATCTGGCAGTTTTTTAACAGTCCAGCAGCACAATGATCGATTGCTGGTGCCCTTAACACTTTATGTAATTTTAAATCCTGTAACCAACGGAAAATCAAAGTTCCTTCGTATTAATAACAAAGATTCTCATGATATAAGTGTTATATGTGATACTGTGTAATCTCTGCATTTTATCTATGATGGTTGAAAAAAAAGTATAGGTCAAAAATTTGAGTAATTTGGTAACTAAAATCTCTGCGTACCTATTTAGAAGTACATATAAATAAACGTACTTAAAAAACCTAACCAACGATGCCTAAACAAATCTGTAATACTTATTCAGAACAGTCAGTAAAGCCAGAGAGCATATAAATACAGAGAGCCGACATAATGTTAAAAATTGGACGAGACCCCTTCACTGCTCTCGTCAAGAAGCTCGAGCGCTAGTGTCACTAAGTATGTCTCTGAATTAAAGTATTTGTTATTATATTTATTCATAATAAAATTAGTTTCAAACAGTAAGCTAAAATAGAAGAAATTAATTTAAACAGTGTAGCGCTACGACACAAGGTTTAATGACGTGCAAAAATTTCTCATAATATAAAACAACTTTAAGCCACGTTCCTCATCCCGTCAATATCGGCTGTGGTAGCTGAGGAATGCTCGGGCAAGTCTGTTTAAACTCACGAATGCGTTTCGGAGGTTTAATAAAAACTTTTTTGCTAGAATGTTTCTAATAAATTCAGCTACAAGATGACATGCATGGAGCATCGTTTCCGCGCTTGTCTTTTGTAATATTGTACTACGTAAACGAAGAGGCAAGGATGCCACACAGATGCCACATAGCTACGCACACATTTATAGTACAATTCTTTCTTGCATCCGTTGTGTTATCCACCGTCAGCCATACTTTTTTTTTATTTTTTAACTTTGCCTTGATTTCATCTCCATTCCGGAATGTATTTCCCCAAAACTTTCGAAATTCTTCTTTTACAATGTTTTGTGGAATGTTGCATACAATTAACATAAAAATAAAGTCATATAGAAATTTATCATATGGTATATCATGTTTCTCATTTAACTGATGCTGTTTGTTATTAATATGTCTTTTACAAACAAAAATACTGTACTGTAAAATGTTGATATTGCAAACAATACCTTTAGTGCCAGTCGGAAATCGGTTAAGAAATCTCTTAATACTCATCGAACATAAAGCAGGGCTTCAGGTATGTCCAACCACTTTCGAAATATATCATAGCCGCTAATGAGTACGCACTCATTCCTGCAAGCTTAGTATTAAGTACTTTAACAACCGATTTGATCTTAGGATTTTAAGTAGAAACGAACAAGAATAAGTCAGGGAAGTACCGGTTTCGTCTTTGAAAAATATATCTATTTCAAGGCGGCTTGAACATAATGAACGTTTAAGGCTCTAGTAAATAACTGAAGGTGCTAAAAATAAAATAATAAATCTTTTTTCTTGTTTTAAAATATTTTCAATAAATATCTGTCACATTCGTACATACAGGATTATTTAAAAGTATGAAGACAGCGATATACTGTCATTAATGTTAATTTTAGAAAATTATGCTCAATATAAATGCCTGTTGAAATTTTTATCTACATTTGAGAATACTTCAGATTTCTTTCTTCTTCAATTTTATATATTATGCTTGGGGCAGTGTAGAGTTTTTTCTCTTTACAATAATATTTTTGTTTTGGGATTTTTTTTAGTAACATTTTTACAAGAAAACGTGGGCTCAAGTATTCTATAAATCTTAGGTACCTCGCACATAGACAACAACAAAGCGATAAACAAACTTGAGCGAAGTTATCTACATCAAATATTTGATATAAATATTTCCTTACTTCGGCACATCGGCATGAAAAGAGCTATCAAAGATAACAGCCAGATTCTCCGATGATACTCGAACGTTCAGTGGCGGCCGTGTTGTAGCAACAATTTAGAAAAAGAACCATATCGACCTAAATTTAAAGAATATCAAACACATATGCAACTCTTCCGCAAACTTATTTATTACTTCGGTCGTCCAAGAGATATCCCGTACTGGTACGGTACACACAACACGTATTTACATGCGGTTCTATCACCGGAATGCGGTTGGACTTACAAAATGTCCCGGGGATAGTTTCCCTACTACCCTTACACAAAAAACAACACAAAAGGACATACATTACGGCAAAAAATTGCGAATATGCCCTTTATTACCGGAACTATCAACTTAAATTATCCGCGAAACTTAAGAAATGCTGTGTGGATTTCTACTATACCAGTGAAGTAAACAGGCAAAAGACAGGAATATTTCTCTTGGTTTATAGAGCATCATACTCAGTAAATCCAAAAGATCAATGTTTGTTTTAGCACTCTAGGGTTCATATTATCGGTCCCCTTTCATTAATGTCAATTTGACCTCGGCTCTGTACTTGCAGTTATTGCAAAATGAAATTATACTTGCTTGCGTTACGCGCAATGAATGAACGCCAATCTCTGGACAACGTTTTTCTCTACAGATAGATTGGGAGACGGAGAAACATTGAATGTTGTTCGTCGGATTTAAGCCCATTTTTTAATTGGGGATACCCAAAAATAAAATTCACAAGATAAGCCCGATAACATCGAAGATTAAAAAATTCGAATTAGTGCATGCTATTTGTTGTCGCGTGAAAACAAATAAAATGTGGCAGAAAGACAATTTAAAGATTTCGGTATACAGATACAGAACGAATAAAAGCTCTAAAAAAGTTGTTCAGTGTGTTGTGCAAAGACATACCTACAGAAGAACAGTCGTGAGACAACTTGTTTTCCGTCTTATCTTATGACTAAAGTTCGCCACTTTCTGTGCGCTTCAGACCCGTGTCAAATGCTTCAAACCAACAGGCACACGAACCCATTCTCATGAGACGAATAAACACGAGTCTGTCTAGTCTCTGGTAATTTCGTGAAGCGCACAGAAAGTGATGAACTTTAGTTATGACACTCACGGCCATGCAGAAAACTATTTGTTACTATAACATTTTCAGAATTAAAAGACCACATGTTGGAACAGGTACCAAATACTGAAAATACGACTCCGAAGAAGCCACAGAAAGTGGAAAAGAGCGTTAGAAAACAGAATAGGGTGATACTATGTAACTTTTGTTAACTGTATGGTGTAATTGTGAGGCAAGAGCTCGAGAAAAGAATCTTGCAAAGGTCCCAAAAAGCTGCCAATCAGGAAAAGACTGTGGTAGCCGCTGCAAAGGCTATTCGTGAGGCTGCATTGCAACTACTGGAAGAAAAATATTTGAAATTACAGTCTAACCCAGAGGGAAGTTTAGATTTACTTTTGGAGGAAGTTGAAGCACAGCAAACTGATGATGTACTTCATGAGATCACCAAAGATTAGCAAGGTAGGGAAATTTTGCAACGACTAGACAGATTCGTGTTTTGTCGACTCTCGGGGAAACCAGTAGGTAACACGAACCCCCTATTATGAGTCGAATAAACACGAATCTGCCTAATCGCTGCAAACAAGTAATAATTTCGCCTACCTTGGCCATCTCTAGTTATTACACTCACCGTCTACTAGAGAAGTATTTAATAACGCATGGTTACTTGGGCATTTAAATAAAAGTTAGCATACTTAAAATAGAGTCAAAACAAGAGGACGATCCAATTCAGAGATTTTCACATTTTTTACAAAAAACAAAGGTCAGAACAAAGGGGAAAAGAAAGTGAACTTACTTTTAAGAAACAGCAGCATTCAGATAATATGAGATTCCAGGAGGAAGAATTAGCATATAAAAAAAGCTAAACAAGGTTTGAAGAAAGACAATGGAGGGAGCAAGAAGTAGATCGAAAGGAACAGAACTAAAATAATGAATTCGCTTCTTGAAAGATGGGAAATGTACACAGAATCATTTAGTTTGCTCATTATAGTAATTTTTTTATTGCATAATTTACATATTTTTGCAATAAATTTGTCTTAAAATTATCTATTATTAAAAATTCCTGGAGATTCAACGTTAAAATCTTGTGAAGTTATACTTCCATAAAAGCATAGTAAGAAATCGACAAACGCAATTTGTTTGATGATTTTGCCAAAACTCCATTCTAATCATTGACGTACTTTCGACATATTTTTGTTAAATGTTCGTTGCTGTGGTGTTAAGTTAAGTTTGAATAGGGATGAACTAGTTGATGCCTTAGAGGGTACCCTTCATCACCATATATGCAAAATGAAGGGGTATGTAGCCTTATTGCCCGATAATGTTCCTACCTTGAAAAATAAATGCGTCATGTCGTCTACTTGAATATGGATTACATCCCTCCCTGTCCCCTTTTGCTACGGCCATGCATACAAACCTATTTTGTGCTATTTTGCATGATCTCTCGTCTCCCATCGCTCAGGTATTTTTAAAGCTTTATGTAATGTGAAAATATCAGCTTTTTCGAACTTAAAGCATCATGCACAAACAAAAACTCGCTTATAATTGAGCCTGCAAAAACGAGTAGCGCTTCATGAGATTAGCAGAAACTAGACAGACTCGTGTTTAGTCGTCTCAGGAGAATGGGTTCGTATTGCCTACTGGTTTCTCCGACAGTCGACAAAACACTAGTCTGTATAGTCTCTGCTAATTTCGTGAGGCCCACGTAAAGTGTACTCGTCTCTGCAGGCCTACTTATAATTCTAAAACGGTCGCATAAGGAGAAATTCCCTGCGCAAACTCTCTATTGTATTTTACGCCATCCATTATCGCCCGCCACACAATAGTCCATTTCCACAAGACCTTGAAGTGGGAATGATCGATAAAGAGGAACTTTTCGGAGAGAGGAAAAGGAAGCGGGAGAAAAAGGCGGGAATATAGTTAGGCAGTGAATACATAGTTTGGAGAGGTTAATTATAGTTGCGAAAGGGAAAATATAACATAATACAGTAAAACAGTTGTTTAACTGCTATTTTTTCCATAGGTCAGGAGTAAATTAGGATCCCGCAAAACATTTTGTTATCGTACAGCTTCATTCAAAATGAATTGATTCTCAAAGCGGGACACTAGCCTTCAGCCCTACTGCCATCACTTAAGGGATAAGACGTATCCTCTATGGCTTATACATGATGTTTTGTGGGAAAGGAAAAACAAAAGGTCGTATTCAATAGTACATTTTATTTGAGAAATATTGAACCTACATTATCTATATATCATATATATTTAAATGCAAACTTTCAATTTCCTACAATACATCATTATAACAAATTATCATTTTATGTAATTAGGAATACCCTTTTTTAAATTCTTTTTTTGATATAATAATAAGTAAATGCGCAATTTTTTATACGGAAGCAATAATAACCACTTTTACTTTCGAAAATTTAATACAGAAAATTCATTAAGTAAATTCATTTTATAATTATATGTTTAATTGTGATAAAATGTGTAATTTTCATTAAAAATACTATTAAACGAAAATAAACTCTTATCTACAACATCCCTCATCAGCGCGGTATTTATCTTTATTTTATAAAATATACACAAAAATATCTGCATTTTTATAACAATAATCTAAGATAATTCAATACTTAATCTGATTCTAAAAGTAAATAGCACACTTTTATCTTGAGAACATGTACCTTTATTTTTACACGTTGTATTTTTATCAATCACATTCCTTTCTTCCCTTTCATGAATTATATTACATTTCCGGTTTAATAAAGAATTCATAAAGAAAAAAATACATTGCAATTAAATTAAAGTGATATGTTTTCATGTATTAAAAATTGCATAGATGAAAATAATTACTATTTCAAAACTTTATTATATTTTACCTTTGCTAATAAATTGCCATTGATTATATGAATCACATTTTGTATTTCTTGATCAGAAGTTTTTTTATTTTACGTGTATTTCGTTGCGATGTATTGTACAGATATTACCAAGGACAACCTTCATCGGAAAAATAAATATATAAGAACTTAAGGGAAAGTGGTACCAATTAAGACTGACATAATATTTATATTTTTCGCTTTTTTCTTACTTCGTGTCTATGGAATACATGTATATATATTAGTTTGTGACTGATATATGTTGTCTCATGTGATTACGTTGATTTTATTACAAATTGTAACTTTAAAATTGCTTATGATACTAATTTAGGCATAAATCCAATTACAACAATCTTTGTAATAATCTTCAATAATCGCTAATATAAATAAATGCTTGAACCCCAACTTAATATTAGATGGAATAACATATACGGTATTTTGTACCTATATTAAAATAATTTCAACGGTTAAATTCAACATGTATCGTTAATACCTAGTGAGACACAAGGGGGAGTGCTAAGTGAGACAGTCTCACTTGGTAATAAAGTGAACAGCCAAAATTCATGGACACTGTTGCAAAATTTGCTCACTATAAAAGTATAAGGGTGGGGAGTTGCGTGACGAGAATGAATCAGTATTAATAATAATCTAACCGCTTTGATCGGCGAGTATGTGGGGAAACTGAAGAGCGAGAAGGGCGTGCCTACACATAGGCGGCAACATTATTCGCTGTATGTATAGAACTGAATGAATGAATTGAGTGTAAAATAATCTACCGGTATGTTTAAAAGTTGTTTTTGGTTATTTAAAGTACTTTTTACTAATTATCCTCAATTACCTATTGCTGATTCAGATGCCTAGACGACCTACACCTTGCAAAATTGGTAACACAACGTCTGAAACAATGGAACATACTGTAGAATTAGTTTTAAATCTAGAGAGGCTAAGTATAAAATTTCAAACCTTAGCTAGGATACGTGAAGGAAATAGATATTCCAAACAATACCAAGATGTAACCAAACTACGGCTATTGACAAATGTTCCAGATCCAGATCAAGAAAATAATATTGCTGATTATTTAATAATATGCAGCAAGATGGCGTACAGAGGAGACTAGAAAGTTAGCATACGACATTGCCTTAAAAAATAATTTCAGTGTACTTGAGAAATAAAAAGCTCTCAATATGAAAACCTGAAACACGTAGCTTATCAAAACTGACTTCATTTAATCAGCATAGCATAAATTTGTTTTTCGACAAACTAAGAGAACTGCTAGAACAACTTCCAAAGTTAGCTGATGCTTCATAAATTAATTCTGGATGAAACGGAAAAAAAATATAGCGTCAAAGTGTCAGCGAGGGAAGGGGAGAACTAAATTCTTTGTACCCATTCAACTAAAGAAAACGCTTCGCTCTTATTATATGACAACTACGAAAGTAATATATCTACTGGCGTCGTCGAAAGCGCCGAAAATCAGGCGTTCATATTCTGACTGCGTCCCCCATACTGTAGTAACAAACTGCAACCTTTAGGTATCTCGGGTTTTCGGCCCCCTTAAATCATATTTTAATGCAACTTGTGATAAATGAATGATCCAGAATCCTCGTGTACCTTTAAGAATATACGATATAGCAAGATGGATTTCAGAAACGTTAGAAAAATCATTGACTCCAACTAACATCCTAACAGGTTTTCGAAAAATAGGGATTCATCCTTGCAACTGGGACGTATTCACAGAAAGTGATTTACATCTTTCGTTACTTATAGGCCTAACCCAGCAGAAAACGTGAATTTGCTTAGGACATCAACCACAAATCTAACTCAAGATCGAGAAGAGGAAAATAAAAATATTGAAAATAAAATGCATTATGATCTCAGAAAAACTTCACCAAAAAATAAAGAACAGTGTACATTTATTTCACCGAAAGTTGGCTAAAAGCACAGCAATAACAGCGCCACCCGAAAAAGACAAATAAAATAGATAGGAAAGAATGCACTAAAAAAAAGATAAAAAGGTTAAAAAGAACAACGAAAGAAACTAAAACGAAAAAACAATAAAAAGATACAGATTGGATACGAGTGAGGTAATGTCAAATTGCGAGTATGAACAAATTTCTGAAAATGAAGGCTGGATACCAGAAGATGATCTAATCAATTATTAAGGACTTACAAGGAATTTAAAACTGGATAACTGTTGCATTTTTCCAACGACATAGTAACAGTTTTGCTCCAGCTATTGGCTAGAACCATTAGGAGGCAGTCTAGACTATTCAAATTTAGTTTCAAATTTAGTTCGCTTAAGATACGATAAAACTTTGTTGGCACTAATTTAACCACTTAGTTATTTTGTTTACTTGTTTTTCACTTTACATTTCTATTGGTTTCTACAGGCTTAATATATATGTATTTTAATAAATTATGACATTTTGAGCACTGTTTTTATCTGTTTTTAATAAATAAGGCATTTGGCGTAGCAAATCTTAACTGTCTCACTTTACCCCATTTACATGCAACATGACCATGTTGCGTTGTTGAAAATAAAAGTTCTCACCTTCTTTTATATTTTATACATTTCATTCATCTATATAGAACTAAAATATTCAAAAATAATTTTTAAACTTCAACAATAGTTCTCATCTTCAACACAATTTAACCACAAATTATGGCAGGCTGTAGTATGTATTAATTTTTATGGCAATTGAATTTTGTAGATTTAGTAAGTTTTATACTTTCTGCACCGCCCTTCTCCAATATAAGAGAAAGTAACATTTTATCAAGGGAAGGAATATATGCTATCGCCAGTGGCGGTGGGTAATTACGTAAACGGGAAGGCGTGAACAGTGATTCGATTCATTTCTTTATTTTCCTTGGATATTGTATATATTGTAACGGAAATACACGGAAAAATCGAATCGTTGTGCGCGCCCTCTTGTTTACGTCAACACCCTCGCTACACCCAAGGTTTCTCAAAAAATCGTTTTCTTGAAACTATGGGCGCATAGAAATCAGACATACATTACACAAGTATTAAGTCAAGTTCAAGCACTTTATATATTGAATGGTTCATTTCACAGATTATTTATTGGTAATAACGCTCAACACTTTACTGTGATTACAACAAAAATGCTATAGTGTAAATAGTGGTGGGTTTATGCACACATTTAATTTGAATTAATATTTACCATTGTAAAGCTTGTGTGATTCATGCATAATTAAATTATTATTATAGAGCATGCGCAATATATGCTGCGCGTTTGTGTCTAACGCTCATAGATCTTTATCCTTACCTCTATGTAAGTATGAAAATCTATATTAATGCTAAGTTAGTATCGATAGACAATGTAGCTCAACAGAATCGATAAGATCTTAATCTTCCATTTCTTAAAATAACAATCATGATTGTAGTTGTTTCTCAAAGACTAGTATGAAGTTAGGTCATACTCATTACTGAAACACATGTAAACACTTTCCGCGACGTAATTCACCGCATTATTGTGAAGGCACTGCTGCTGAGATATTTTTAATTTTAGTGCAAATTTAACTTGTTGCATAAACGCGTTTATGGCGCAGCATAAAACGGAAACAATTTTGTAATTTGAGAGTATCTTGACAGTATTTGTACTTACATCACGCGACACGTGGATATTATTTTTAATTTTTAAATGAGAAAATAGAAACTGTGAAAATCATGATAAGAACACTTTCCTCTGTTCTTATGTTGAACTGGCAGTTGTAATATTATATATCTACTTTAAACGTATTAGTTCTTACCATGATGCAAACGCAAAAAATCTGAATGTCTGTAACACTAAAGTACCAAATTATATTAATTAATTTATTCCATAAAGAATTAGCAGTACCGTAGTAGCACTGATGCACAGTATAAGCGAGGATATACACATTGTACCAATTTTAAATTTTGTTTAGATTCTGAGGTTCAGGAGTGATTTAAAATTATTCAATAAAATTTAGAAGTAATAAATTTAAATGCATTCATTTCTCTGTCACTGTTTCCTTTTTTTTAAATAGAATCATCTTTTAAATACTAACAATATCGGTACTACTTTTATTTTAAAGTATATACAATTACAATCAATGAAAAAACATCTATTATAAAATATACAAAAAGGAAGAACAATTCATTCATATAGTTATATAATTAAATTATTTCGAGCTTTCGTCCGGTCTATCATTGATCGTTTATTCAATTAACTTCTTATCTTTTTTTTACAATGTACAAGTGAAGTTATATAAATATAGTGAATGTAACGTAAAAGTAGCGAATATAAAGAGTTGCTTTACAACCATGGCTAATCTTGAGCACATGTTTATACTATTATTCACATTATATAATAATTACAATATATTTTTATATTTTAATACTTCTCTATAACGTATTGCTTCGTGGTAATTTATTCTATAAATAAAAGAGGTTTTTCAACATTGTGCACATTAGATATAAAGAGGCGAATTTGTCTCATCTAATTTATACGAGTTTTTTTACGTTTATAGCTTGAATTTTGGTGTTATCTACAATGAAGAAAGAAATATTACACATATTATAATTACAGCTAATTACCAGTAACTAAATCCATTGAAATTTCCAAGTAATTGCTGCGCGAAGAAAAATATTGAGACACTGACCCTTCTATTTTAAAAATAAAAACAACTTATACTAAAAATTACAACACGTTTATTTAATTCAACAAAATATATAGTTGAAGAAAAATTAAGTTAAGTTGGGTTTAAGATAAAATGTTGTTATCGAAAATTTGACAATAAATTCTGTTACAGCAACACTTTATCTTAACTCCAACTATAATTTTTGTTGGATTAAATAGACATGTTGTAATTTTTGATATAAATTGTTTTTTTTTTTTTTATAAAAGGGCTGCTATCCCAAGATTTTTCTGTGTGTAAGATTACAGATAGGTGTAGGTATACATAATTACTTACTACATAATTACACGCATTTATATCATTCTTTTTTTAGTAATCTTTCCTATATTTGATGAATAAAGGCTGGGTTTTGTTGTTTCAAGGCTAACAATATGCCGCCCATAAATTATATAAGCTATGGAGGTCTTAAGGTGTATACCGACGTTTGTAATAAACTAAAAAAATTATGCATATGTAGATGCTAAATTTGGAATTACATTACAATTTTTAGGTAATTAGAATAAACGACTGCAGAAACACTTTACTATTCCGTTAACGCAATTTTATTAAATTGATGTGTTTATTTATGGATTTGATTACATCTGATTTATGCATCAACAGCAAAAGCAGATATATTTTGGGCCAGTGAGCATTGGCTCAGCAAAGATGAATTTCAATTTTTACGGATCAAAAACTATTACGCAGTGGGTAGTTTTTCCAGATCCGTATTCAAATATGGCAACAACATTCTTGGGGAGTGGCGTCAATGCAAGGTCAATAGAATTAAGTAATAAACCTATTGAAGAGCATATTAGATTCTACGTGGCTAAGATAATTTTTCCTATTGTAAGTGCAGTTGTTGTATCATTATATAGACCTCCTACTGGAGAGTAGGATATTTTTTTTTCAAAAGCTAAACGCTATTCTTCCTGAGCTTTTGGTACTGAAGCAGTAGTTTTACTTTTGAAACATTAGTACAGAAACAGGTTGTTTTCGTGTGAGGGGATTTGAATATAGACATGTTGTCGCCTTTTCGTACGCGTTGGCGGACATCTTTTTATCGTATAACATAAGGTTGTTGGTTCAGGATTTTACGAGAGTGAGACACCATTCCAGGTGAGTTATTGATAATGTAGCGGTCAATCTGGATGGCGATTTGTGTGATGTGTCGATTTTGGATCCCGGTTTCTCAGATCACTATGCTCAACTAGTATATTGTATAACATAGAGAAATTTTAAGCGATGCCTAAATTATAGATGCAGCTTTAGTGGGGCTAATATAAAGCGATTTGTTAATGCATTAAAATTTGAAGATTGGAGTGAGCTGTACGATGGCATCTCGATGGATACTAATTATAATAGTTTTTACAATACATTTTCTTATCGTTTTAATATACGTTTCCCATCGCGAAAAATACAAGAAAACAGAAATAAAAATAGTTGAATAACACCCGAAATTTTGCAAGTATCTCAAAGTCTTAAGTTTTTGCAAAACCTTTGTACGAAGGAAGAATATAATTGTTGTAAAAAGAATTATAATAAACTATTGAAAGAAACAAAGATAAGGTATAACAGTGGACATATCGCTAATTCCTCGAATAATAACAAGTGTGTTTGGAATATAGTAAATACTACACTTAATGCCAAAAAAACAAAATTTGCACTTCAAATTAAAGTGGAAATTTGCCCACGATTCAAACAAGTAGAGTAATATTTTTGCGAGCATTTCTAGAATACTGAAAAACAATCAGATAAGTAATATCGTCAGCAATAACAGTATATATCTCTTTCCAACAGATGCAACATTATTACGGATATTCTCAATAAAATGACTGTGGGCATGGATGAAATTGCTGGGGGTATCATCAGATACGTTGCAGAGTATATCGCACACTCACCACTAGTTTACCACTAGTTTAGTAAATTTATCGTTTGCACAGGGTGTTTTTTCATTGGCATTGAAGTGGGCAAGTGTGAGTCGTAAATTTAAAAAAAAAGAAAACTGTCGTCCAATATCAGTTTTATCTGGATTTTCGGGAAAGCGACGGATATCCGCGGCTTTATAACTATTTTGAAGAATTTTCACTTTTTGCGAAATGTCAATTCGGTTATTTAAAGAAAATGAATCCATAAACGTATACATACATTATTTCACGTTTTACAAAATATTTACAATCAGTTGGATGATAAGCACAAACGAAGCTCCTTAATGTTTGACATGACGAAAGCATTTGATACCGTACATCATGAAGTATTATTATACAAATTGGAGCGGTATGGAATACGAGGGTCGTGTCTAAAATCGATACAATCCTACTTGCAGGATCAAAATATAACAGCATTAAAAAAAATTATAGTAACGTCGGATTGCTACAAGGACTAGTATTGGGCCCTCTACCATTTACGATACATGTAAATGATTTACATAAATGCTTCAATTTGTCAATTTGTTGATGATACTACTACAGCAATATCAGCAAGAAGTTTTCCTGAATTATCCGACTACGCTGGGAAAATGTTGAAGTGGGTGCAAGTTAATTCTCTTACTTAAATACGACAGATATTCGATTGCCGTAAAAAATGCGACTTGTCAATGTTATAAATAGGACGTCTGTACCAGAATCGCCATGTACTAAGTTTTCGGGTTGTATACTCGACAAACATTTATCTTGGGAACCCCACATTGACGAGCTTTGTAAGATAGTAGCATCATCAGCAAGGAAAATGTGTATATAGACCTGGTAATAACTTTTTGTAAAGCATGTATTGAAACACGGTTGCGGTATGGTATAGTTGCATGGGAGCAACCACAAAAACAAAAAGACTCTTCATTTTACGAAAAGGATCCTGCCTGCGATTTGTGCATTGAACAGTAGGGACTCGTGCAAGCGACAACACTTTATTGAACATAGTATATTAGCTTTAGCCTATTTGTATATATGTATTTGAATACACCCTATATACAAAAAGGAACTTGGATACTTTTGTATCAAACGATCAGTATGTACGCGACTCGTGTAGCTAGAATCCTTAGTATACCACGCCACGCCTATACGTAGTATAGGTTTATTTAAGAGTAGTATTAGAAGTTAGTTAATATCTAAGGCGACTAATTAAAAATAGACATGCGCAGTATCTACTTTGTTTTTTTTTTTATTTAGCATACAAATTGGGCAGATCTTTTTTGATTTGGTCTGATATCGTCTTTTTTGTCTAGAAAATAATTTTCAAGTGACTACACTAGAATCTGCTATAAAAATTGCATGATATAAACTGGTTCGATACTGTACTATTGACTATACAATGAACTGTAAGAGCAAAAATGTAAAATATATTCAAATAAAAGCCCATACGCTCTAGTGTTTTTATTTGAATGTAATGGCAATTTTATTATTTCAACTCGTTGTAATAAAGGTGCTTTAGTTAGTTTCATTTTATTTACAAAAACGAAATTAAATCCAAAATGATTCCAATTGAGAAGGTAATTAGAAGCGTTAAAGATAAATGAATTGTAAAAATTGAAACAGTAGTCAATATACAATTAACATTCTGTACTCGCATGCCACTGGCAGTCTGATACATGAAGTTGGACCGAAAGTGAATTGGGTTTAGGGTTTCAATTTGGTCCTATTTGCAGTACCAAAATTAGAGAAGGTTTGTTTGATATACACCATGCAATTTTCTTACTAGATTCTAGCTTAATCACCTGAATGCTATTTTACGAACAGAAAAGTACAATATCAAATAGGATTAAATAGATCTTAAAATAGAACCGGACTGATTTTCATTTAACCGCAACTAAACTGCCAATAGATACACGCATGCAGTTTTTCGTAGCTATTTTCAATAATCTTTTTATGAATGAATTGAAATAGTACCGTCAATTGGTGTGAAGTCGATCAAACCATATATTTCAATGTGTATAGTAACAACGTATAAACAAATACGTAAATAGAAAACAGACTGTTTTCTATTCACAACAGCATAGCCGACTGACAAACAACCGTAAACTGTGAACTCTAGATAAATGTAAACTATAAGTTTTCCTAAAAACAAAAAAGCATTTTTTTTAATTTGAATAGTATATGAAATCAAACATTTGCTCAGCAGAACGTGTCGGTCTTAATCACTTTAGGTGAAAACCTGTCTACAAATAGGAAAATTGAAGAATCACTTTTATGTGGTTTCAATTTCAATTTTTGTAAAAAAAGAATCACCAAACATCAAGGTCGATCACATGGCTCTCGCTGAATTTTGTTCTATTTTGAGGTCAGGTGATTTTATATAGTATTCCTAAGCAAATTATGTTTTCTATGGTGTGAGGTGTGCTCATATTTTCCGGCACAACGCTTAGATAAATGTTAAAACTACTAAATATTTTAATTTTAAAGGATTTTATAAACAAACATCTTCAGATTGTGCAATATATAAAAGTAGTAAACATCGTACCAATTCTAAACTATTACAATTTTTTTTCATAGATCCCACGAAAATACGTAAAGAAAATGTATTTCGTTTTTGTTAATATGCGATTTATTGAAAAATGTTGCTGCAAATATTGGTATAATTTTGAATATATCATACTGCTCAAAGGGCTGCGTAAATATATGAAACGGAAATTACGAGTACAATCATACCTCGTTTACATATATTCTTCCTTTTTCATATTTATGTAGAGATGTGAGCAGTCGGTAGGTATATATTTCTTTGTTTCGTAATTTTTTTTTGTTTTCGAAAATTATGTAAGGATGATCAAGTTTACTCCGAGCTCAGAGCGAAGTCGATCACCTTTCAACTAAAAATAAAAAGAAAGAGCTTACTTTTACGGCTCTGGTGCAGTGATCAATCGACACCCCAATCATCAAAGAAATTATATTTTTAATTGGATTAAAATATAATAACTCGTCTGTCAATTAACTGAATAAACCATTTAATCGACTTCACTCCGGTTAACGGTAGTAAATATATTTACATATAAACGCCGCATGCGTATACCAAGTGACTATCTAATATGAAAAAATTGAAAGAAAAATAAAACCGGTTTTGTTTGGGCTCCGCCTTTTAGTGCCAAGACTGAATATGCCCTTTTTGATTTTGACTTTATAACTTTTGGATTTTCGTTATAGATAAGGAAAGAGTAACTGCAGAATGGGGCTTCTTTGAACGGATTCTGATTTTATACGGAGACAATTAAAACATTTTCAGGTCAAAAATTAAAAAAAAATGTTACAGGCAACATGAAACATGAAAAAAAAACTAAATTCAAAGTTACCTCTTGTGTGGGGTTACTTCGAATATATGTTATAAAATCATTGCATTTCAATAAAACCCCCGTTGTGACGTTACTTTGAACATATAAAACATAAACATATAAAAATATTACCTACATCCACAGAGGTTCTACGAGCGATTAATATAATATAATAAAAGTTCTTAGTCTGAATTAGTCTAGATAATTAGAAACTTACTTTTTATTATTTCAATGTTTTATGTTCAAAGTAGCGAGTCCGTTCTACGGTACTATGCTTCTTATGTCCGAAATCAATTTGTATATTGTTTTTACTAAATCTGGACTTTCAAGGTTTTGACTCTTGCCGAACCTCTGCATTAATAGCTAAGTCATACTGTATATAGAACATATGAGCACAACATAATTTCCTTCCTGAGCAATTTAGAGAAAGAAGTATTAGAATAAAAGTTATTCGCAAAGTTTCAGCACATGTCCAAATATGCAAAGTATTCAATTTCCACTATAAACGATACAATTTAAGTCAACTTTCATTAATATTTCCTATACTTATCTTTCTGTTTTTAATAATATAAATAATAATTCGAGATTTTTGTGAAACGTTCCTGTTTCTTTAACGACCGAATTTTTATTGAGCAGAACGCTACGCTATGTATGTTACGTATTTGTTATTCGCTAAGGTAACAAATCTAGCGAACATTGTGTTCGTTCTGTATATGGCCAGCTACATAGTAAATAAAGCAAGCTATTTTCCACAATAGGATACATAGTACATAGCGCTCTGTCTGGCCAAAGCTTTACACGATTCAAATTTTATTCGATTGGGTATTTTTTGGAGTCTCTGGTAGCACATCGAAAAGTTATTTATATTAGTTAGCGTTTGAATCACGCTATTTCATTCTTTTTTGATAGAATACCCTGTATATTTTTTAGAATCTGATAGAGAAACTGTTCTAGAATTTTTTCATAAACATTTTCCTACACCTAAAATGGGTCCTTTTTTTAGCAAATTAAATATACAGACGAAAATGCTGGGAGTGTTGCGAAGATATTGTATTTCATCTCAACATTCAATATGTTATTATTATAGTTTTTTACACCTTCTTTTAAATAAATTTATTCGTTTTATGCTTAACTCTAATCAACATTTATCTGCTCCTTTTTGCAATTTATTATTTATATGTGCTTGTTAACTAGTTAGACAATGTATGTAGAAAAGCGATGGTTACTGCGAGAAATTCTGAAACTCCGTAACGTATCACATATTAGTTTTAAACCAAACCTTTCGCAAAAATTATATAATATTTCGTCGCACCACTCCATGTCTTTAAAATTTATCTGCCCAGTTTCATACTTAATTTACTAAAAAACAAGCTTTTCAGTGTAGGGAAATACTTATAAGATGTTCAGAGTGTTTCATTTATAAGGATTGAAATAGGCTGAATCAATCGAATTCGATGGCCATCTTGTGGACGCTAGTTGATATAAGAACATTTTAGAATAAAATTTCAATCATCGCTCTAGCGTGTAGGTAACCCTTTAATTGAATTATGTTAATTATCTCAAAAACTAAGATAGATGCACATAGAGAATATTTAGGAAAGTTGACATAAATTGAAGAGAGGCTTTCCAAAACGTTCATTTTGTGCTGAACTTATCTCCGAATGTTTTTCATCTTTAAACTTTTCTCTAAATTAAGAACGGAATTATTTTCCGTCCACGTATTAGGTAAACACGCTGTATACTTTCTGGTCGGTGTTTAAACGTGCTCTACTTACACATCCCTTAATTCAATAATAACATTCTTCCTAAGAAATCATAGTACTTTTTTAAATTACAAAGAACGGTTAGCGAATAAGAGTGCATAATTTTGTTAATATAAATGAATCTAAAAACTGTACAAAACGGAAGATTATATAAAACACTAATCGAATAATAAAAAGGTTGCGTAAGCAAATTACTCTTTTATACGGACAGAAAAATGTTGGGACAGTAAGTAACTCTTATATTTTAAATAAAAGAACAATTTATACTAAGAACTACTACACCTCTATTTAATCTAATGAAATATGTAGTTGTCTTAACAAAAATTATAGTTGGATTGAAGATGTCACATATTTTACAATAAAATTCGTTTAAAGGATAATGATTACTGGATATTAACATTAACCAGATACTGCGGCAATTTTTGCATGGGCGATCATTAATTCATCTCAAATTTGAACGCCTGCCAGCGTTTCACCCAGAAAAATAAGGGTAAGGAGAACGCGTTTTGATGAGTGTGCATCCAATTTTATGGGAACGCATGGGACCCTGCTACTTTGAAGGATGTGATACCAAATGTGATACACGTTGCTTTATTTTTATGCACTCAAAAAAATCGATAATAAAAAAGTGAATTAATAACCTTTAGCACCATGTTAGTAAGCTTTATTACAATTACGTTACCATTTTATATCTGATATGTGCATATTGAAAGGTACTTTCTTATACTTAGTATTATCTATTCTTTTGAGTATGTGTTTAGTTTAGTACATCGTCTTATCGAAAAATCCTTTTCTTTAGTTGGATGAACTTGTCACGGAAACAATATGTTAAAGAAATCTTTTGCATCGCAGTATATCTTAGTATCATACACCATTGTCGCATGTATATTTGTAATATAAATGTATTTGTTCTAAAAAGATCAGCATTTTCTGCATACTCTACTAACTTAGTAGCATAACGCATTTAAAATAAAATGTTTCCGTAGCAGTTCTAGGGCTAGGACTTTACGGCGGATTATCTTTCCGTTTATGTAACTGGTTTCACTTCGTATCAGCAAGTCAGTACCCTTAATGCTCGTGGAGTGGAAGTGGCTAATGGAAGTTACATATAAGGGGGAACAGTATAAAAGAATTATAGATGCAATGATAGAATCTGGTGTTTCTAAGAAAACGCAGTCGTTTTTCTAGCAATACCATAAGTGTATAATAGACATTTAAAAAAAATTCTATTTCATTTTTGGTAATGAAGAGTGGTTTTGATACCCTCAATAGCTGAAGTAAATAAATCGCAGCCATATTGAAGTTTTTCAAATTTCATCGGTATTTGAACCATAATTACAAAGTAGGGACCATTAGTCAGTATAACAATTATGAGAAATCATGGGAAGTGTAGATAACACACAGCCTGTGATATTAATAGGCGTTTAGAAGGCCGTTTCTCTTTAAAGTGGTAAATTGAAATCCTAGTCACTGATTAATAGGGGCTATACGAGTTTTTGTAGTATAGGAACGTATTACATTTCCTAAGTGCATTCGAGCTCCAGGCAATCTACAGAAAGTACTAACTGCGGGCTGTGTGAACAAGGAATTGAAGAAATAGTTCTGTTGTACAGGATGTTTCCTTAATATTCGGTCTCTGTCACTATCTGTCTTATAAAAAAAGCGTTACCAACTGGGCATTTTTTCTAAACCGTTCGAATTTATTACGAAGACAGTGTTGCAGATTATGTCGGTTTAAGAATACTACATACGCTTATGCGCAAAACAAGCTAGCGCAATCTAGACTAGCAAGGGAACACAGGAAAGTGTATGTCACCGATTTAAATGAAACTCTAAGGCTAATGTCCGATATTAGCGGGGTATAAGGCGCTCTAAGCTGAACATTATCCTTCGCTGTTCGGCCCAATAACTCAGAAACTAGAGATATGAAAAAGAAAGTTAGGACACGATTTAACAGTTGCTCTTGACTGCCTAAATATTTTTTCAATAATTATTTGTTTAGGGAAACAACTCCTCACCCCTTTTTTTTTTTTTGCAAATTTTAAAATTTTGATATACTACAAAAATACAGAGGCTATGTATTGCATCTGGCATGGAACATTCTTATTTTCATTAAAAGGATCATAACGGATGTGTTAGGTATATCTACAATAATGATGAAAACAGGCAAGTAGTTATCAAATGATTTTATTAATAAAAGGTGAGTTTACTGACGGCTGTTTAATCAATCGTCAACAACTTCAGCAGATGGACGTCTCTTATCTTTCTTCTTCGTTGTGTTAAGAGAAGCAGCAGGTCAGTTTTTGCAAAAAACAGTTTTTAATCTATTAACGTATACGTCCCTGCTTCAACATCCAGAAAACCAACTTTATTTTTACAAATGTGTACTTACCAAATAATGCAGCTATCTTTATTACTAAATTTTTGGAGTGGACATTGTCCGATGATGTGTAAAGTTTAGTACCAACAGACAAAAATGTAAATATTTTCAGTTTCATGGAAAACAACTTCAATGGTACGTTTATGGTTTTAGAATATGGAAAACGTCATCGTCAAGGAACGGTCATCAGATTTTGAAAATTCTGTAAGATTCTGCGGTATTTGTGGTAAGCCTGCACTTATTCGTTGCGCATATTAGCAATACCCTTGTTTTCAACATTTTTATACGGCTTATCATTATTGCAGTAATTATGTACCGCAGACTGTTATAAGCAGCACCTTATAATTGCTATGGTAAAAAACTTATGTGCAGCATTTTTTAACTTACTTTTTCAACAGCCGTTAGTAAGTTCTCATTGTCAATAAAATAATTTTACATAAATAAGAATATATAGTGGCAGATATAATATCCATATACATATGTAAATTCTAGGTAACCTCTGTATTTTTGTGGTACATAGAAGTTCTGAAATTTGCAGAAAATAAAGGGGTGGAGGGTTTCCCTAAACAACTATCTGTTATAGAGAAAGTATTTACGGCATCGTTAAAAACATGTAAAATACTAAATTTTCTACGAACTTTTTTTATATCTTATCTCTTACAGTTTCTGAAGTATTGAATCAAGCGGCGAATGGCAGTGTTCAGCTTTACATCCCGGTATTGTTCTTACACTACATCGGTCTAAAAACACACATTTCATTTATATCGATGAAGTACACTTACCTGAATTCCTTTATTAATACGTGTTTAAGGCACCTTTGTTTTATTGTCTTATTCCTAAACAAGTATTTTAACTCTGGTTTCACACGAGCGGTTTTTAGCGGTACTGTATAAACGTTTGTGTGAACGAAAATGACACGAATGCCCTCGTTTACAACAGCATCCAGCAAATAGACAGAAGTGCGGCACACTCATCTGTAATACATAAGAAACGAGCGTCAGTTGCTGGAGCACTACTTAGCGATGCGGCTTGTAAATTTCCCAATTATTAACTAACTGCTCAATCTGGCAACGATACATGTTTACTTTTGGGTGCTTGTATACTGTAGGAATGCGTTTGTGACTCCTTGCACCAACCTAAACTGCAACATTATTCCAAAACAATTAAAGAAACGCTGGCACTTTGGTATTTTAGTATAAACTGTCTTTTTAAGTGTGCGAAATGAAAGAAGGGCACCGGATTAAACTTTTGTTTGTTGCAAAATCTATAGTTTTTGAGATATATAACTGTGGAACGGTTGAATTAAGCAGTTGTTAAATATTGCCTGTATTAAATTAAATATTTCAAGAACTATAGATGATGGAAATCGGAAGCCACTTTATACTGAATTCGTTTACATTCAATTTCAAATTTTCATTGTTTTTTACTACTATTCTGGTATCAAATTCAAGAGATTCACAGTTTGACTAGAGTATAATGAAACAGCTTGTATACATAGTTTTCCGTTTTACCATTAACACATGAATATACAAAAGAACATTTACAGAAAATAGCGCTTTTCAATGGAAGTAGTTATCTATTTCAAATAATTAACTATAATAATTGCTTATATAGTTTTAGCTAAGTTTGCTTTTTAATTATATTTGTACATATATTTATCTTATTTATTCGTATAAATAAAAAAAAAACAAAAATAAATATGTGATGTCATTTATTCAGAAAAATAAACTAAGTACAACACAAAAGAAAAGAACAATTTTACTGTTTCAATCAAACTATACACGTAAAAATGTTATTAGGTGTGTGATCCTTAAATACATATAATGTATGTACAATTTCACGAATTTGAATTGTGGTGGTTGCTCATTTTAGTCGTTAAAACTGGAATGTGAAGCATCACTAATGCATTTATCAATTATACTGGTAGATTCGTTTCATAAAAGCGTTAAACTAAGAATAAGTTGTACTTAATAACATATTTCATTCTAGGTCATTAAACATATGCGTCAATAGCTACAAATAATTCATTATATATTATTTAACTAAAAGGTATCTTAGACAGGTGCCTTTGAAATTGATATTCCTAACGTTTATAATTGAAAGAGATACCTAAAAAAATATTTTTGTCACGAAAAAAATAATATACGGTTGTCTCAAAGACTCTTTATCCAGAACAAGGGCATATACAAATTTTAGTAAGGGTCAAATTTGGCACCAGAAACAAACAAATCGAACAAAATATACAAAAGTTAACAAGTTTTCTTAAAATTTTAATTGAATATTTTTTATATTTCACTAGTTAAGTAACAGATGAAGCGTTCGTCATCATTCATCATATTGAGTGTGTTGTTAAATTAAGATTGCAGATCTGTCCTTGTTCTAGAAGATGTTTAAAATAAAATATGTAACTTCTTTAATTTCTCCTATAGTTATCAAAGGTACCCAAAAACATAAATTACTTTAAAATAAGTGTCTACCAGTTTTCTTTCACTAGCACTACATGATATTACCATCATAAATATAAATTAAATAATCTGTTGTATATAAATATGTATTTGGTCTAGAAATTTTTGCATTTTTCATTAAGTATACATTGAAATGCAACTATCTATAGTAATAGGTTCAACTGTCAACACTAATGGTAACTAGAATCTTCCATAAGTATGATGTAGAATGTTGTTTCTTATCCTTATTAAAAAATAGAGCGGAATAGAATAAACGATAGAGTAAATTCTTTTCTTTTTATTCATTTAAGGTATCACAATTGAAATCATAGATAACTGAAAACCTAAAAAAAAGAATTTATTATATCATACTGATGGTGATACTCGTGTGGTATCGAATATATGTATGTATATTGTAGATACTATGATGCAAATTTGAAAGTTTCTTTGGGTTGAACAGTATATACGTTTCGATTTTAATTATTAGTGAATAACTAAATTAAAAAATAATAATTTTTGGTACACGTTTTTGAATTAGTTATGTATAAGTAACAATTAAAAATTACAGTATGGTAGCAACATTGGGTTTATTTTTGTTGTCCGTTAGTTAATATCTAAAAATAAATAAAAAAAGCTTTGCGCCAATTGTACATTGTTTCCTAATGAATTCATGGATTAAAGCTCCTCTCTCCGTCTGCGATTCCGTGCATTAGAAGTGTTGAAGCGAGCCGAATTCCATAGACTGCCTTTGTCAGTATACCCAGGAGACCGGTATCCACTGTGGTGTTGTTTGCACCCGTTCGATTGCAGCTTCTAGGGCACTGATCGTTTCGTCTATATCATTATTAACTATGGTTAAATCGAAATAATGTCCGTACGCTTTTCTTAACATCTCCGATTCCTTCGCTAATCTTTCTAGACTACCGTCGTACTATAAGAACAAATAGGGATTAATTATCGCTTTCAAACGCAGTAAATGTATCAGAAAATAACACACGTAAGCATGTATTGTTATAGTGATATAAAACATATACAAATGCGGGCGTTATATATATTTATATATATATTGCTAAATAATAAATTATAGATTTTAGTTGGACATAATAAATTACAATTTTAATTATGTTGAATAGTTTAGTGCATAAAATTTTCGTCAGAGTAGTAAACGTCCAAGCGAACACCTTTCCCTTCGACTTCATTAATATCTTGGATTCCTACATTAAATTAGAGGTATTTTTTTGCCCCGAGCAAACAAATATCATTCAATAATACGACCCTTGTTGTGCGTACTGATAGCGGGAACTTTGATGAAATGGAATATTTTCCAGGGCATTGAAATCATACGGATGTGAAAACTCGAATATCCGTTGGAAGCAAAAAGAGCATGTAAGTACATAAAGATAGTTTCCTTTTCAATTTCAACATTCAGTAATTTTGTCCAAAAATAGATGTTTGACATCAGACGCAAGATTAATTTCTATTAACGTTAATTGCGGAAAGGATGCCAGCTTTTTAATAAACTCATTATTAATTATAAGTTCTGAAGAAAAAATTCTGCAATCACCGACTTCATGATAACATGCACAGGGATGATAAAAACAATAAAACGAAAAATATAAAAGTTTTTGATAATCATATCAAAACCGTAGAAGATTACTTATTAGGCCTTTTTAAAAATAAATAATTAAATATAGGAACGTAGTTGTTAATTAAATCGATATGTCTTCGATAAACGATTAAGGTGAAAAGTAAAGGTAATTCTTTCGGGTGAGTTATTGTTTATTATTTGTAACTTAATGCAACGAAAGTGGCAAAACTTGTTCGCAAACTTTGTAGGATCTTTAGCGCATTGAATATTTTTTTAAATGTATAACTAATAAAAATAGATTGGATAAGAGATAATTTTTGGCGCAGTTAATCACCTGTCATTTGAAATTCTGCATCTCCCGAGAGAGATAACTACAATAACAACAATCTTTATCCAATGGACATTTCCGAAATGTATTAAACATGGACAAATGCATTACAGAAATAGTTGGAGAAAATTACCGCACTGTGCTTCTAGTGGACGTGCAACATTAGTTCCCTGCTTGTACTAGTCGTTCCAAAAAAAATACTAAAGCAACTATAATTTAATGGCAATTGTGTTGTAATAGACTAATTTCTTGAAAACATAAACTTGTTAATCAAATACATACGATTCATATGAGAAAATGAAGCCGCAGAGACATGTTCTTTGTTCAAAAAGTTAGTGGCATACACTTGAAACCCGAGTGCAATTTATAGGTGATCTGCTGTAAATATCAAAGACAACGAGTGATGTATGGCTCGATGAATGCGGATATATGATTGATTTGAGCTTAATTATTTTCTGATACGTTTTTATGTACATATTATACTAAATAATTAAATCAACCCGTTGTCAATCAAATATATACTAAAGTACGCACATCTGCAATGTTTTGTAAAACAGGGGCAGCAATGAACACAACGTATGGTGAGAATTCTGCGGTTCTGAGAATCTTCAGGGCTTGTGGTTCGACATCTAGAATAGCCATTTTGCCGTCCTGATGTATTCTTCGTATCGTTTCCAATTTGGTGCCGTACATTGCGTCTTCGTGCGTACCTAGAAATTGATGCAAAACGTAGATAAAGAAAATTATATTATAACGTACTAGATATATTGTGGTTACCATATTCTAAATACTCGTTCGCGGCAATGTCGGCCATCATTTCATCGTGCGATACGAAAAAATAATTCCTACCATTCTCTTCGTCTGCTCTAGGAGGCCTCGTTGTATCTGAAAGTAATTTGGTAGGATAAGACATCGTAACTTGCACTCAGGTTCAAATTGTTCTCATGGCAAACACTATAGCGTAATAACATTTCTGAACTGTGTACTGTGATCGTAGATGTGCATTACCTTCTGTATTTGCGAAATATATTGTGATGTTATAACAATCAAGGAAACTGTTTTTTAAAATGAATAAACCAACTACGATAAGCGTTTCATAATAGTCAATATTTTATATTATTTTAACCATATAAAAATACCATATTATAGACAGTAATATTTCGTAGGAGTTTGTGTTCTAAAGCCTAGTTCTATGACTTTAGAAAGTAGAGACAATTGAAAAGTGTAGACATTTTCCATATGACTGGCGACTTATTATCGAGTAATATTTAATTTGTGAATTGTAATTGAAGTTATTCTGTACATTTTCGGAGGAAAATATTACATTAATTACGAACATTTAGGACGTCAAGAAAATAAAGGGATGTCGAGTTATATTACCGCTCCTCTAGGATTGAAAAGAGGTAATAGAGCCAGAGCCACCGAATAATTGAAAATGAGCCAGAAACAAGGACCGCTCATATATAGGTACTCGGTCCACACTTGGTTGAACGCTACACAGCACGGCGTTATTTTCCACGTTGCAATTTTATAACATTACAATCACATTGCGGATTAACGACCACATTAGCATGGGCCCTCGTACAGAGCCGTGCTAATTTACACACACCTCCCAAGTTAAACCACAGCCTCTCCGCCTTCTACATGAGTCAAAGGTTAACGTGTAGTCAGAAAGCACGGTTGTGCGTGTTTCATCTCTAGCTTTGTTCTCTATATTTCTAGTTCTTTTTCTGATGCTAGGATTTCTTTTCTTCCACAGTTATTTTTTTATTTTCGATTATTGTTATCATCTTTATTCTCACATTAGCTTATAGTTTTAGTTTGCTCTACCATATTTACTAAATACCTTTTAATTGAGCATCTTTAGAATTCCTTTTTATTATAATTAGATTTGATTTCCTCTTATCGCCTATTATTGGAATTCTTTTTTTTTATGTAAGCGGATATATTAATCTGGTTTCTGTTGTTTTTTTTTGTATTTACTATGTCGCCTAACAAACGTCCCCGCCATGAATACCTGGATTAAGGATCATGATTGTTTCGAAGTTGTCAGCGACACAGAGATTTATTGCACAATTTGTTCAGTTACTGTGAAATATTACAAAAAATCTGGATTTACGATCTATTTAAAAGCCGTTTCGATTGAGAATTTTATGGCGATACCTGTGAAGCTCGTAGCTGCAAATATGCCCCTCCGAAAACTAGATAACCCAGTTTTTAAAAATGTTCCTGCAAAATATACGGGTAGAAGTATTTCCTACAAGAGTTGCTTTATATAAAGTCAAATGGCCAACACTTTCCTTACCTTCGTCTCCAGCGGTAACAACATGGGGGACGTGGCAAGTAACCTCTTCATTTTACGCAGACAATTTGAAAAAAGTTGTTGATATAATAAACAATTTAGATGAAGATGTACAAAGTATAAGCAAATACAAAACTCTGTTTTAACATCCATCTTTGCAAACTAATTTGCATTTTATTAACGAACATTTTCCTGATATACCCCAAAAAGTAAAATACTTTGAATCACAAACAATACGGAATTGAAACATGCTCTAATAAACAAATTAAATTTCTGGTGATTTTGGTATTTCTATATGTAAAAACATCTTTGCAATTTTTACCCGCAACCCGGATTTATCAGTTTTAAAGCTATTGTCCAACGAAAGTAACGAAACCGTTAGTAAATACAACGCTTATAGGTCCTATTTTCATTATGCTTCTCTCATAAGTTGTGCTGTGGAAAGAAGCTTTTCTATATTTAAAGATGTTCTAACAAATAAGCGAATAGATTTCACAGCAGAAAATTCAGAGAATGTTTTAGTAATCAATGTTAATAAATCACTTCTAACGTAATATCTATAAAAGATAGCCTTGGACATTATTTATCTTTGTTTAATGTTTTTGCGATATTGGGAATTAAATTATGCTTTATATTCGATGCATCTACATTTTTGATATTTTACATTTAGATTGTGCGTCTCTAGTCAGACAAACACGCAGAGTAGTATTGTCTGGCTATGTACCGCTTTCGTTAACATATATACCGTTCTGTCTCAAGCGTCGGCGATAACGCCAATATGACTATAATACGTATTTCCTAGCACTACTACATTCTTAATCCATAACTGATGTACTTAGGTGAATTGCAGTTTAGTTGCGATCTGAATTAAATTTTAATTGAGAGGTATAAAGACAACTATAAAACCATGACACTAAATATATCAAACTTACTGATTAAAGCAATAAATTATCATCACGTTGGGAAAAGGTGACGATTAAACTAAACAGAATAGTTGAAATTATAAATTCATACCATTTTTTTAATATTTTTATTTTTATAATCTTAATCCATTTTATTATTTTTAAACCACAAATTTCCTGATCGTTTATCGTTTTAACCCAATTCCAACTGACTATATGCGTAAATATATTATTCAAACTTTGTTAATCTTCTTTATTTTATATGAATAACGAAACGTTATGAATATTTTCTCAATTATCTTCCGAGGGGTTATTCGACAGTAATGGTAACGAGTATGTACAGCGGCACAACGGCTATGGTTTAAAACTAGATTTATTTTTTAGAAACAATTTTTGTCATGACCTTCCCAAAGCGCTTCCATAGCGGCCATTACCTCCCTAAAATTTTCAAATTTCTTGCGCTGAGTTTTTCGTTGAGCCGGGAAAAGAGGTAAAAGTTACTGGTTCGTAGATTTGGAGAATAGGGAGGGTGTTCGATTAGTTCGAAGCGTGCTTCTCCGATAGCAGCCGCTGCAACTTCAGCTTTATGCGCGGGTGCGGTTTTGTGAAACTTTTGCTTGCAACCTTTGAATCGCTTCTATTTTTTAGTGGTCTTACGCAGTTTTATCTGGTCTGCGCAGTAGGAGCCTGTAATAGTAGTTCCCTTGTGCTAATATTCTACCAGAATTATTCCCTCGCCATTATAAAAATCGGACAATATAACCTTTCTCTCCACACTTGTTTCTTGAATTTCTGAGGCATCGGTGAGGACGTCTTCTTCTAAGTCATCGACTACTGTTTGGTTTCAGAACCAAAATGATAAATCCATGTTTTATCCATTGCCTCAAATCGCGACAAAAAATGTTCTTCGTTAACCTGGTACCTTTCAAAATTAGCCTTTGAATTGTCAAGTCGCTTCTTTTTTGGGTATTCTTAACATTCTCGGTACCCAACGGGAGGAGACCTTTTTCATGTGCAGTTCGTTGATAAAAATTCGTTAAATGTTACCATGTGAGATAGGCATCTCAGTGACTCCAGCTAAATGTCTATCAACATAACATCTTGGACTTCACGGAGCGGGGTAACTTTGTTGACGATGTTCGTCTTGCTTGGATGGCCTGGCCAGCTTAAATCCCTTGCACCGTCGTGCAACTGCGGAATACATTGACGCATTGAGTCCTCCGATGTTTCCACCCAATCATTTTTTTCAAGCAAAGGTGCTTCATAATACCTTTCACTTCGTTCACTTTAAATTATATTTTATATCTTGTCATGAAACTCTCTTCGACATTTTGCAGCGGTGTTTTGGGAAAATATTTCAGGGACCAAAAAACCAAAAATCAGCTAAGTTGCAAATTAAAGTTCTGAAATTCTCTAGTACGCCGTGAGTCGGGAGGAATAAATAAATAAAATTTTATACAACATCTTTTTAATCCGTCGCGTTCTTTAAATAAATACCGTTATGGACCTCATTTCGGTCTAGCGCAGTTGGTTGAAAACTTTCTCTTTACCAGGATTTCTCTGATGTGGAAGCTGTTGGCAACATTCTCCAACAGCAACTGCAGTATTCCGATTACAAGAACCATAAGCATGCACCCTATTTGTATATTCTAAATTTTAATAAATGTGTGGCGTTTTCTAACAAAATAATGTACCAAGTCGAAAATAAACCTTAAATCACTGTCACATATCAGAACAACAACATTATTGAAATGATTTTGAATCTCGATAGAATTAATTTAGTTAGCTGGTACGTCATATGTGATAAGAAGCGAAAGAACTTTTAATGTAGAACGTACCTGAATTTTTTTATTACATTGGTAGTCAACGTAATGATATTTTTATTCTATTCCAAACGTATATATATATATAAGTTAAGTTATAGAAGTTACCCATTACTTGATCACTAACTTTTTCTTTGCGTTCAATATCCTTCCTTCATGACTTCGCCCTTCCACCTTGTCCTTGATCTCCCTCGTTTTCTTACGGATCCTGGTTTTGTGCATCCTCATAATATGCTCAAACCATCTGAGTGTTTGTTGCCTAACTACTGTCACAATATCTGGTTCGTTGTACAGCTCCTGTACTTCTCTATTCGTTCTATTTCCTCATTCACCTTGGGTTCTTTTACCTCTACAGATTTTTCTTAATATTCTTTTGTCAGACTCCCAGCAGAGCTTGTTCTTTTGACCTCAAAGTTCACGCTTCGTTAGCAAACAACACTGTTAGTCATTACTAATTTATAAATTCTTATTTTGTCCTTTGTGAATTTTTTTTACTACATTATATTTCTAAACGCATATACGCAGCGATTACTGTAAAATTCCGTTTCCAAGTAAGCGTTCCACTTCCTCAATTTCTATTATATTCTTATATTCTTTTCCTTTGTCCGTTTCCATTTCCAAACAGCCTTAGCCCTCATATATATTATTTGTCCGTTTCATATATTTTGTTTGTTTTCATTTATTTGTAATCCCATCTAGAGAGCATGTTTTACCAATCTTATGACTGCCTCATGCAGTTCTTTTTCCTAGTGGTTACTACTAAATCGTTAACGAAGGGATCATTTCTATTTAGTTTTGCTTTTCTGACGACATACTCAAGTGCACAGCTAAACAGAACAGAAGATAGAGCGGCCCTTTAATCTTCTCTCAATCCTTCTTGTACTTTAAACTTATCTGACATGTTTGATCCGACCCTTACTCTGTTTTCGGTTTCTTTCAATGTTAGTTTTATTAAATTATAAATTCCTGTTACTTCGAGTTCTTTTAAGACATTACACAATTCTTTCCTTCGTACTCTGTCGTATGCTTGCCTAAAATTAATGAAAAGCAGATAGGTGTCTTTCGATCCTCTCCAGGTACCTGTTCCTTAAGGTAAATATTTGATCTACCATCGATCCACTTTGGCGTTCACCTATTTCTTTTTATATTATTGTTGATAAGATATTTTAAGTCACGTTGAAGAGTGCTATTACTTGATAGTTTGTATGATTTGCTTTATCACCCTTCTTGTAAATTGGGACTAGTATCGCCTCAATCTTGTTTTCAGATAGTTTTTCTTCTTGTTCCCAGATTTCTCAAATTAATTGATGCATCGATTTGATTAACGTAATCCCTTCATCCTTAAACATTTCTGCCGTTATCTGATCGCCTTCTGCCTTGTTAATTTTTAGATGTTTTATCATTTCATCACTTTTGTTCTCCCGATCTTCTTCGTTCTCATCCTCCGCATTTTGGTTGCTATTCAAGAGGTCACTAAAGTAATCTTTCCACATTCCCATAATTTTGTCCTCATCTCCTATCAATTGCCCTCCTTTATCCTTAAAATACATTGTCCTTTGTTGGTAATCCTTCCCTTCTCTTTTAGTTCTCTGATATTGTAATTCTCTTCATTTCTAGTAAGCGTTTTTAATTGTATTTCCTCTTCTTAATTCTAAAGACGTTTTCGTTTTTTCCTTTGGATTAAATAAGCCCTTTATATTTCTGTTGATTCCGTTCTCAATATTTTAATTCTCAAAACATTTTACTTTTCTATTTGTGTTTGGTATTCAATATCATACTATTCTGTTTTTCTGATTGTATGTTTTTCCTTGACACTAGATGCTACTTTATTTTTGTCTAGTATTTGTCTATGCCATTTGTGTAATTGACTGTTCCCAGATGTTTATTTGCCATTTCTGCGTATTTTGTTCTTTTTTTTTCGAGCTTTTTGTCGTTGGATGATTAGACTTGTTTTCCTTTTTACAGATTCTCATTAGCAGTATTTCCTACTTTAATTTTATTTCAACTAAGAAGTGATCAGAATCAGCATTTGGTCCCCTGTAGCTTCTGATATCCGTTATGCATCTTCCCTCGTCTCTTTTCTATGTATAAGAACGAAAATCAGATAGGAATATATGATGACATTACTTTCACATTACTTTTACGTGTACAATACACTCCTAAATGTTGGTCTGTTTCTCCCGGCTCAACTTGTACATACAGATAAAATAAGAGCAACTCTTAGCTAACCATATTTTATTTCGTTTATTGTAGAACGGCTGTTGGCCTTTACAACTTGTGCCTTATAAGATATTTTTTCCTATTTCTGCTGTAAAATATGTATCCTCATGCAGGGTAATTTAAACCCCAAATTATAGGAAATAGAAATATGCCTTCTATTTTCTACCGAAAAGAAACGTGCGTCGTCGGGGTAATTTTACCAATTCCGAAAAAATTACCAAATGAAACGCACGCTGCGCAGTATCCTTCAGTATCTTATTAAATTAATACAATTAACTTTGACTTACGTGGTATAGGATATGCATACTGATCGCTATGTCTCGCAATGATGGTATTCTTGATGTGCCTCCGTCCGACGCCATGAGCTCCGAGCAGTACAAGCGTCTTCCTCTGAAACGCTGGATCTGTCACTGAACATTAGAGATATGCATTCTCATATAACCAAAAGTCGTTTCTAAGGACGACTGATACTTACTAGGTAACTTAACAACTTCCTCGTATGTAACTAAGTCTAATTGGTCAAAGACAGCGTTGTGTTTCGCCAAATATTTATCTTTGTATTGTTTCTTCTTTCGACCAAATATTGAGCAATTGACTGCAAAAAAGACAAAGTCGTGAAAACATGCTAAGTAATTTTTTTTTATTGGCATATTTCGATCTATCGCAGGGTTTGGACATTATATGTAATTCAACGCATGCAATTTTTAGTGTATTTTTTTAGTTTCCCGCTTCGCTTCGATGTCTAGTTATCGTTCGCTTTCGAAAACCACATCGGCATAATCTCAAATAAGCCAATTCGATCGAATTTTCGACGAATTTTTTCCCAGCAGATCACAAAAAAAACAGGTTCTCCAGTCAAGCTAATCTACCCGTATCAAGCAAACAAGACACAACGAACATGGCAAACAAAGGGAAAGAGTAAACACGTGTGAGAACGAATGGAATGTAATGTTAGTGCAAGATGTTAACACATGCTGTTACTAGTCTCTTATAGTTAGTCTAAATTAGGTTCAGGTACCTGTTGAACCGTCACAACCGTTTGCATGAGAGGTACATCCATCTTCCACGTCTGGGCGGTTAACAAAAACACATTGGTAACACTTGTATGCGAAACACTCAATTTACTTCTTTAACTTCATAATTGATACTGATACATACAGCAAATGTTTATCAAATATCAAAAAAAAAAAAATACGAACGGTTTTACAATCGTGCACATGTATGATACACCAAATGATAAGTAATGACTTTAGGATCTACATAGAGTATTGATTGTAACAAATCGCGAATTCATTATTTATGTAGAAACATGATATAATGCTGAATATTGTTTTCAAAACCACATTATTAAACTTTTTTGAGTTTAAATCGTTCCATAATGAAAGTTAAAACAAGAGACTGAACTAAGCACAACAACTCAATGCATGAACAATGTTCATCAACAATCATCTGAATTATCAGGGATTTAGTAGGTATCTCTAAGATTTGAACGGTGATCCCCACGTTCATTAAGAATTAGATGAGAAATGTACGTACGAATCATCTGGGAGATAAAAATATTTGAAAATTCAATTTTTTCTTGACTGTTTAACAGAATAACATTTTTAAAAATACCAGAGAAGAACGTCTGCTCGAGTACTGCAACTAAAGGGTCGATAAAAAGAGTAAGATGAGCAAGCACTATAATACGACATGAAAGCAATTTATTTGAAAAAAGTGACACCAAAATATCCAACTTTATTCAATAAGTTAATCGTAGGTCGACACACTAGCAAAATTGGCAGACAAAGTTGCCGCAGACTGTTATTATCCGGAAAGATCGTGCATGTGCTTCTTAATTTCCATTAGCTGATAAGTAACATAAGTTCTGCTAATTTACAGTTTCATTGTATTTTTCACACAACTTCACCGAACTTTTAATACATCCCTAATTATTAGATAACAAACTTTAGATTGCATTGATATTTCTTTATGAAAGGTAAAAAAAAAGGTAAAAAGAAGAAGTAGAAATTACGGCGAGGGACGAAAGAAGTGGGGTGCAAATGTGCCTCAAATTAACTTTACATAAATTTTTCTAATCCCGGTTAAAAGTGATACTTGATATTTTTGTGCCAACATTTAACAAATTAGCAATTCAAATCCTTAATAAATTGCAGTTGGAGAATTCAACCATTATTACCACCATAATTAGCAAAATACGTTCATATAAATTATTCATAAGTACTGGCTTCTATGAAATAACAAAGCAGCGCTAGTTTCCAAAAACGCATGTATTTCTCGTACATATATCCATGCTGAAAAAATCTAATCTATTCGCATGTGGTTATCATGTTATGTATATGTAGCGTACATTTCTAGTAGATCCTTTGTCATTTTAACACATTTGCATTTGAAACATGTAGTACATAGAGATGGATACGTTCAATTATGTGTATATACCAACAATATACCCATAACGGATATATCATGCAAAATACATTAAAAATATAGTAAAAAAACTTTATGAACTGCTGGAAATATATTTCAATTCTACGAAGCAACAATTTCAAATGTGTAGGTACTGATATGTATATAAAATCAAAATGTGCACTTACATTGTTGCAGATGTAGTTGTAAAAAGGTGTTGGTATCAATTTAAGCAAGTTGTTAAGAAAGAGTATGAAATATAAAATGGCTCGTTTTTTGATCTGAAAGATGTACTAGAGCTCGTAATAGGTAGTTCGTCAAAAATAGTTTACAAACATCAAAACACAAACGAACAAGAAATGCGGATACTGAACACATTAGTTAGTTATGGGGAACGCGTTACCTTGTTCCTGTTTTGTTTTTTCCATGGCGGCACAGGCAGCTCGCCATTCTTGTAACTCGGGTGAGGGTATTAATCCCGCCGAACCGGCGGAATTGTCTTTCCTAGCTTGCCACCAATGATGATCGTCCTTGCTTATAATCTGAAAATATAATTAAATAGAGCAGTAGCAACAAAAGCAGAAAGTTGAATCTCAAATTTTGAAAGAATTTCCAAATTTTATTTTTGAATTTATTTAGTTTATTTAGTGTGGTGACGGCCCAACGGTGTGGATGAGCTTTTGAAGCTTGTCGTAACCTCAGGAGCCTTTTTAGTGCGTAAATTGTGTGTGTAAAGTGTTCCATGGCCTCGTTACTATCACCCATTCGCCGTAAAGGCTGAAGCGCAGTTAATTGTGCGAATGGTAAATCGGTAGTGTACCGGAGTCACTAAGAAATTTTTTTGATCCTAGCCGGACTCGAACACAAGACGTCTAACACTGCCCAGTCAAACGCAGGCTCTCTTTCTACTGGACTAGTTTTCGAATTTATTTGTTACATTTGAAATTTATTTGAGTTTACGAAATTTACTTGAATTTATTTGGTCAAATAATGAATTTTGTAACTACTTACTGTAGTTCTTCAAATGAAAATTGTAATTCGATATCACTCTGGGAAAGTCTTATCTCGACGCAATCACCAATTCAAATCTAAATGTGTCTTTAAGACCTGATTCATTTAATTCTGATACAAGATTAAGAAAGTAAACTGGTTTGGGGGGAATTCGAGGCATAAGGCCACCGGTACTGCTACGCCTCGTAACATACGCAACCAAATGCAATTACATGCCAACAAATCTATTTTCCAACGCGAGCAATCGAAAATAAATGAACCTTTGAATAATTATCGCGACATCACATTTTAATAATTTATTACATTTATTATTATTTTATCGGTTTTGCATTAAATACTCATGTTACTTAATTTGTTTCCATACCTATTAATATTAAAGAAAATATGCTATTTATTTGAAGCTAATTCCTCCCTTTTCAATTTTACAGCAAGAGGAACATATTAGTGATAAATAAGGTACTGATTATATAATTGACTCTCGCATCTCTGATAAAGCAACACAATCAAATAGCTTGAATAACAACTTTACTGATCGTATGTAATGTGGAAATGTCTAAAGAAACCCTAAATCTAATATTCGGCCCATATCCTTTGGAAGTGTATTGAATAAATAATACTCGAGCACTCTCGGACAGCGTCCTTTTGTAAATGCAGCATTTAGTGAAATTCAATTCAAAGTAGTATTTTAAACAGTAGGTGATCAGATTCTTTAGGGCGATTTGAAGAAGAATGCATTCGTGGCTTGGTATTTACGTATATTGCTTTAAAGCATTTGGATACAACGGAACCCAAATGACTTTTTTGTACAGTACCGCCGCACATCGCCAACATCCTAGTGGAGTTTATATTATAAAGTAGCAAGATGCAACCAACATGATATATGAGAGAAATTTGTCTGGATTACGATGCTTTCCATAAGCAAGAAAAAGATCCTATATCAATTTAATGTTAAAAATAGTACGTGTGTCAAAAATAGATTGCGCACATCCCGCTTTAACTACGATTAAGTCCATCTTTTAATACCAACAGCTTGTTTATATCGTTTATGCGGCAATCCTAATTTATAATGAAGATTAAGGTGATATAAAACAATCATACAGGTTGTCATGAAGGTTGACGCAACTAATAAGGTTGAAAAATGCCCAGGATATTTTATTTAAATTAGAAAATATAATTATGCACAGCAATTATTGATCAATACTGATCAAGTCTGGCGAAAGCTGCATTTTCTACTGTAAAGCAATTACTATTTTTTCTGTAAATAAATTGAAGACAAATTATACTTTATAATACTACCTATTCGATTTATTTAATTTTATAATTTTCACAATTTTTATCCCCACGCAATTGACACTATTATTGTAATAATCAAGAATATGGAAACACAGTGTATAGTAGCAACAGTATTATATATCAAGCGTTATCCACTCTCAAAGGACTACTGATTCAATTACATACGAAGACACTTAATTAATCCAATGCAGTTCAATTCAGTAATGAATAGTGTGTGAGAGAGACTGTACCTAATCATCGCTATTGATCTAATTTTGATTTACCTGCAGTATGTCCCCGGTTTTGAAGGCGATTCCGGCTTGAGCGCAGGGTATCAAATCATCCTCTAGTGGATCGTAGTCGAACTGAGCGCGGACGAAAATCTGCAAATAAACAATTTCGCTTGCGTTAAACGTAGCTACCGCAAGGATATGTAAATTGAAGTAGGGAAAGGAGAAGGGCATTTTCTTCTTTCCGTGAGGCTTCGGTCGAGGTCATGTTTAATTTTCTGCTGCGTTTTCGTTTGTTTAAGAATACTTCGTGTCAGGAAAAGTCGGAGCTGTTAAATAAATTGTTATCTACATGAAATTTTCATTTTTTAATCTAATGAAACTCAATTGTTTCTATTTTAATTTAGTATCATCTAGTCACAGCAGAAATTGTAATCAGAGTAATCCTAACTACTTTGATTTTATTCATAAATTTACATTTATCAAATCGGCACCACAACATTCAAAAACCTTTAAGGGTTTCTTGCATACGATCACATACAACTTTGTTCGTACGAACTAGACACCTCGGAAATACTTAATACTTACGTTACCATTAAATGTGAAATGCAACAGGTGTGGTTTAATGTTAAAATAGCTTCCTCATACTACCCACGCAGATGTTTCTGTCTATCATCTTTTTTCACCATTATTCTTCTTTAAAGAACACCTTTGCTATTAAAATTAGGTTTGCTGCTCGAGCTCGTGCTTGTGCTCGCAGGACTTGCAAATTTGTCTAGCTCGGTCCTTGACTCGTACTCGTACTCGCAATGAGCGAAGACTACCGTATTATACTAGTAAGTGCCAGTTTGATTAGTTTGCATTTTTTGTTTGTGAAGAATAGAAGAACGCATTATTGGTAGGTGACTTCTCCTTATGGAAGTCAAAGTAGATACAGTGAGAGCGATTTAGTAATAAATGTAACAACAGCAAATGTACAATTTTTCAGGTATTTTGTAAGATGTCTCGATCAGACTTTAAAAAGCTTTTGAATAATGTTGGTCCAAACATATTTAAGAAAAACCCTAAAATTTTCGAGTGCTTTTTCACTCAACAGAGTGACACTATTGCAAAATAATTAAAGAAGATGTGAATTCGCGAAACAATAGTTGATTTACATATATGAAATTTTTTCTAAGTAGTAATAATTTTGAATATACAGTATAAGGTGGGCCAAATTCGATACTTTTAATAGGGAACTTATATTTCTAAAGGAATTAGACAAAAACTGACCTAAGCTTCTGGAGCTCGATTTTAAAGAGAAATCAATTGGTGAAATCCCTATTTTTATATCTTCCTTGATATAAAAGATACAGAGCGTTTTCTTAAAATGTGCAATTTTTAAAAACCCATGTAACTTTTTTATTTGTGAAAATGCTTGATTTATATAAAAACTATATTAGCGCGGTTTTTGACGCAGAATGTATATATAGAATATATGGAATACCCTATATATTTTTACACCATTGAAAAGCGCATAAAATTACCTTTAGAATGATATAACACACTTGATATTTTATTTAAACATTTTTTAAATTATTTGGTTTTCTTCATTTCACATTATTTTAAGATGGCTATGGATGGTGGTAAATAAGCAAATAAAGATTTCAACAAGGCAGACAATTCGAACACTTGCTAGAATTTATCATGTTTACGCATTTTTTTGTAACAAAGGTATATTCTGTAAATATTTCGTTTAAATATGTCGGTAAGCATTTTGGAAATCAACTTATTTTAGTTCTAGTCATGATTAATTTGAAATTTTCAATACATTACGAATCTTTACCGAATAAACGCTCTTAATTCCTTATAGTTATAATATCAGTAATGCTATTAATGGTTTCCTTAGTTTAGTTTGATGAATTGTTATTTGTAACATTTAATATTAAAACAATTTTTTTCTGCCTTGTTGAAATCTTTTATTTGCTTATTTACCACCATCTATAGCCATTGTAAAATAATGTGAAATGAAGAAAACCAAATAATTTAAAAATTGTTTAAATAAAATGTCAAGTGTGTTATATCATTCTAAAGGTAATTTTATGTGCTTTTCAATAGTGTAAAAATATATTCAGTTTAAAAAAAGAAAAAATAGAGCATAGGATTCTGCGTCAAAAAACGCCCTAATATAGTTTTTTATATAAATCAAGCATTTTCACAAATAAAAAAGTTACATGGGTTTTTAAACATTGCACATTTTAAGAAAACGCTCTGTATCTCTTATATTAAGGAAGATATAAAAATAGGGATTTCACCAACCGATTTCTCTTTAAAATCGAGCTCCAGAACCTTAGGTCAGTTTTTGTCTAATTCCTTTAGAAATATATGTTCCCTATTAAAAGTATCGAATTTGGTCCACTTTGTACAGGCATACCGACTAATATTACTATTCTTAACTAATAATATATAATTTAGCAGCGTTATGTATAAAAGAAAAACAATTACATATATTGAAAATTATAAAAAAAGCTGCATATACAACCTTTCAGATTCTTAAAACATATATTTGATATAAAGGTCTTTTTTTTAAACAAAACAAAATTGTAATTGATGCACATGGAAAAAGGGTTACTGGAAGCAAGTAATAATCACTTGAAGGAAGTAAACGGCGCTTCTATAATATGCTCAAGACATGCTCTACAACCAAGAAACTCTTGAAAACATTGCTAAGAAAGCGGTTGCTTGTCCAAAATAAGCGAATAGCTCTTATCTTAAAATATTACTACTTTTTCTTCGATCACGAGCATATTGGATCTGGTTCAACACACTCTTTATTTGTATTCTTCCTTTTGTTTGTCACCAATTTTTCTTGCTGTATTGGAGCCAATACCTCTTTATAGGCAGTTTACTTGAAAATTTATCTTCACACGTTAAGTCGCTTGTAGTAGAACGCCTTACATATGTACTTATACCCTACATCTAATACATGTATCAATGCAAATAATCTATATTTTGTTGCCAGAAAAATTTATTTAATCCCAAATTAAACTAGTTACTTGAATTAAGCAAGTCATACATTTTATTTAAAGCAGCAAGTGTTTCGAGATAATACTCAGTTGGATACATAGAAAAAATATCTTGCTAACTCTCTTGGATTAAGACAACATTCTAAATTCAAGAGAATACTCTCTTCTAATAAAATTGCACACTTCAGAAATTCTATTTTACTATATATAGACATTCTTTCTATGTGTGTCGTTAAAGAGTGAGTGCTTATAGCAGTGAAATGCAAGTTGTTATGGACATAACAATTATTATTTTGTAATATTTATTAGTAGTATCCGACAACGCAGGTTTATTTTCATGCAGACTTATAACTTGTTTTACGATTTCCGTCAACAAGGCTTGCGAATACAACTATCTTTTCTTTAATGTACTGACTTCCGGACCATGCTGGCGACTTGTGAGGGTTGCAAGCGTGGCTTGTGCAACTGTCTATATGAGTTGTCTGTACGTGCTTTTAACCGTATGTACTAAGACGAAGCACGGCTTCTTGTTTGATACCGCTCTTGTTAATCTGTTACTTAACAATTGGAATGTTAACATGGCAGTGAAGACTAGTTACCAGCACGCTATACTGCACTGTTCAATGCCATATTCTCAAAGATTTAGATGAATTTAAGCATTGCAGCAATGAACATATCAAATGTTACCCCAAGGTATTTAGCATTCATCTGACATGTTACTATTCTCCTGTAAATACCTGTCTATAGAGAGCGGTTCTGCTCATTTATTCGTAAAGGAAACTAATGGAACTTGATCTATTGTTGGCTAGTTCAGTTTATTACTATTTCACATATCATCTGCAAATGTTGCAGTCTGCACATTTCAAGTGATATGGTATTCATTAGCTCTAGAAAGGCTTCCTTGGAGCACCATCGTCTTTATTCTTTCAATCCGATAATTTTTTTTTTCCGTAGATATTATTTCTTTCTGTCATACTTTGTCAGGCGTTTGAATGACATCCAGAAAGTTTGCGGGGCAAATTTGTTTTTGTTGAGGTGCACTTCCTGTAAATACAATGTTGTTATACGTTGTTATATATTAACGTAATCAAATTTAAATTTATATAACAACATCGTTTTGAAAATAATTTCCTTTAGTAGAGGTAGTAGTTTTTGAAGTTATTTATTTAACTAAGACTAGTTACATTCTGCACAGATTCTATGGTTTATTATTATAGTGGCAGAATTTAAACATTTCCAGTCCAGAGTTCCAGAGTTCTCCGATCTCTTACAAGTAGCATACTCATTTTCCGGATTAATATATATTTGCTTAATAAGACGGACATTACAAAATTTACATAAACTTACACGTCAATATGCGTATGCTAACGGTTTACAACATCCCTTAAGTTGTCAACCTCAGAGACCACACGTAATCGAGTTCTCTGTAATTAAATGTCGCAATTTACGTTTCGCCAAAAACAACATAGGAGTAGCAGTGTGCTTTCGAAATTGAATTACGTTGGAGCGTTTATCCTGTGTTTCTATTCTTTTACGACAACTGCAAGTAGATGAATATTGTATGTGTGCGAGCAATTTAATTTGGAAAACGCCTAACAAAGTTTCCAATTCCTCTTACATGTATTAGATTACGCGGTACTTTTTCGTATGTGATACTCCGAATACGCCACATTGCTGATGGCAAGCGTAACAAGTCAAGTCTATTTGTTGGTATACGTTCATCGAATTACATCAGCGGAATGATTTAATTTTAACCTGGGACATTATGGACTTGGTTGTACAGTAAAAGCAATTTTTAGAAAAGCGCGAATATTTGAGTTTGAGTTGGAAGATTTGAGCTGCTATTTTGTTTTCTAGAAAATTACTCCAGCACCAGATACCCCATTTCCTTCTCATTTCATGAAAATGTTGCTTTGGCATTGTAAATATTAATTAAAACTGCGTATATGAGCATAAAATCATCGTGTCAAGTTTTGTGCACATGCAGCGGTTCACGTTCATTAACTTTCGGGTTAATTTTACGTTCCTAATTGGGAACCTTTAACATTTTCAGCTCTCGTCATTATTTTTTTAACATTTTAAATATTCCGCTTTGTATAAACTGTTGCGATGTTATATGTATCTGCGGGTAGTAATTCGTGATAGTAGTGATTCGTGATAGACCATTGAAAATATAAAAAATATACAAACTGAATGGGAAAACGACTAGGTGACAATTGTCCTGGTGGGAGCAGTGCAATCTTAAAAAACCAATCGCATGTTACGAAATATTTAAATGCTCTGACACGGCAGGGGTGCTAGCAAGCCCATAGGACACTTTACATACACAATGTATATGGTTACCTACACCTACAATCAACTGTTTTCGACATATTCACGAAAAATGGTTTTTGTAGTGCTCTTGAAAAATTATCATTACTTTCACATTTATAATAGAGCATCTCTGATATTCTGAAAATTTATATTATATTATATTTAACTGATAGCAATGACTGTTGGGTAGTATGGCAAAATAACACTAAAGTATCGCTACACTCCGTACCGCACATGTTATTATTTCACTAATTTAGAACAGTGGTTTCAACAATTCATGGATTCTCATTATCAACCGTGAGAACCGAGTGATGCGAGAATTCTTTTTTAATAAAAAAAATGATTCATTCTATATGGATTACAGATAACAAAGATGCTTCCATGACTATTAAAAGCGCCAAGAATCAAAATTGTTTCTATTTAAAAACAGATAAAAGGAACGAAATAGTCATTTTGTACAGAACCTGATAAAGAATTAAGAAGAAGTCCTTCACCATGAATAATCACAGGGTAAGGCGATGGGCAATCGACTGCCTCCTTTAATAGCCAACTTCTTCATGAGTAAGTTTGAAACATGTATGAAAAAATACACCGTATATTTGCGTAGGATCTGGCTTAGGTATACAGGCGACATTTTCGCGGTTTTTGATTCTAAGAAAAGTACCTTTCCGAATTCACCCGCGATTGCCAATTCAAGTTATTAAATTTAGGGCAGAGGGAGAAGTGAACAAACAACTTTCATTCCTAGTTTAGTAATTAGAAACAACAAAAACACTGGAAATGGACATCTATAGAAAAGAAACAAGCACTAATAGATACATTAAGAACGATTCTAACCACTGTGGACAACACAAAATGGTCGTGATTAGTTTCTTAATTGGTAAACAGAATCAATAGATCTCTGTGTGTTGTAGCTTCCGCCGTTTGTTTAGGTCAGAGTGGCATTGCCTTGGGTGTGCCGCAGAGGTTTACTTTGGGTCCACTTACACGTTTAATACACGTCAATGACCTATCAAAATTTTTTAGTTCCGAAAAATTAGTTATGTATCCTGATGATACATTGATTGTGTTCATGATCTCGAGGTGCACCTTGATTTGGCGATAACAAAGGTGCACTTTAAATCGCCTAATTTTAAACCAAGAAGAAACAGTTTTTGTTCATTTCAGTCAATATAAATTTGCGTTTTCAATACGTAACATTGACGATTTTAGTTCTAATGCAAAATTCTTGGGAAACATGAGGAGCCAAAGTTAAATAAAAATGACTTTGCCCTATTATAAATTAAGAGTAGTTCATTGAGGAAATGTTAATAAGCATATATTATGCATTAATCCAATCTTCAAATAGATTGGGTGGTTTGGGGCCAGACTCGAAATTATCAACGGGGTTTGCTGGCTGAGAAAAGTTTAAGATTAATTAATTAATAATGGTTGTCATATTCAGGAGTCAAGTCGGCCTCTTTTTATGCAGCATCGCATTTCAATTGCTTCTTTGATGTACATCTCAAAGCTGCCAAATATTTTAAACATTTATCGTTGTTTGAAATGCCCGATAGTGATTATTGAAGCTCGCAATTGCTACAGATTCAATCACATAGCACGCCTCTGTATGAGAAATTATTTTTGCTCTCTTGTGTAAACATTTATAACGCTTTACCAGTATCTAAAGAATATTTCTAACATTTCGCTTTTCGCATCGAGCGATACAAAGTTCTTGATATCCAAGTGCTACCGCTCCTGGAAGGAATTCTACAACGGCGACATTCTATGTTTTCTTATCCTACATTTGGCGATGTTAACATTGCGTAATGAATAACACGAATATATTATTATTGTAGGCATAATGTAAGAAATTTTACGACTTTAATCGCGGCAGGAACCCGCAATGAGAAATTTATGAAACTTTCACAGAATATCAAAAGGTATTACCAAAGTTTCTGGGAGACAAGATATGAACGTGTGTTTTAGTTCGCGGAATACACCGAAAAACCTTCTTGATAATCTGAAAGGTAAACCGGTCATAAAGGTTGAGAATTTATAAAATAGCATGTAGTGATTGTAATAAAGCCTATATTAGACAAACGAAACGAGGGATAAGTTGCAGATTCAGAAGCACATTACAGGAAAATTGAATCGTTAAATGTAGCACAACGCATAAACAAAATTGGGCCTAACACTGAATTAGAAAACTTAAAATTAATAAAAAACGTAATTTCACCGCGGGAATTAGACGCTTACGAAACTTTTGCTTTATTAGGGCAAAGCGGACACATGTTTTATGTTTTATGGTATGCAGGTAAGAGACCTTTTTGTTTATTTTTCGTATATTTCGCATATTTTAGTTTTAGGGTATTTGATTAGATTAGATTACTACCCGAGGTGGTTCTTGACCTGCCCCACTGCGACCTTTTTAGAACTATTGTGGTTCCTTTCTCATTAGACAATTACATTAGCTTTGCTTTTTTCGTTAGATTTAGCAGTTTTGTGAGCGATCCCTCTACGTAGGTTTCGGCTCTAGGATATTCCGAGCCCATTTCTGAGAGTCGTATTCCTGCCAGTGCTATACAGTCGCACCGCATATGGACGGCAATCTCTTCTTCCACCTGCCAGAATCTACATGCTGCTACCTCTGTCAGGCTCAGATTAATCATATGCTTCTTGAGCATACACTGTCCTGTTAACAGGCCCACTATTGTTCTAGCAGACTTCCTGTCTCTTCTGTCCAATCAGAAATTGTTTGGCCTGTCTCTGACCTGGGATAATCTTCCACCGGTCTCGAGATTTTTTATCTTTCCATTATCTAGTGGTTACTTTTACTACCGTATATGCCATTACCACAGAGCACTTTGGAGGATTTTCAGCAGTTGACGAGCCTGCTCAGGCTAACTCGTCTGCCTTTACGTTCCCTCGATGGCCTTCGTGTCCTGGCACCCAGGCTAGGGTCACCTTAGTTCAGCTTGTTAGCCTTTTTAGCGCATTCATGCAGTCCCATACCAGTTTTGAATTCGCCTGTGCGGGGTTTAGCGATTTTATTACTGCTTAACTGTCTGAATAGATAGCAATAGATCGAAAGTTATCCGCTTGTCGGTCTAATTCTTCAATACACCCCAGCACTGTTACTATTTCGCCTTGAAATATTGTGGCGATTTGAATTAGGCTTAGCGATTTAGGCATTTTAGGTCTACTCCACCACTCTGACTCCATTCTCTGTTTTTGAGCCGTCTGTATACCTGATGGATTCGGTTTTTATAGTCGAGCCTTTCTTCTTTATCTGGTATTACCGTTTCAATATACTTGTCGAAGCTGTGGGACCGATGACGTCGCCGGACCTGCTAGTTATCGGCTCTGACTTGAGATCCTTTACCAGTTCCTGATAGTTTGCACCATGCGATTTAATTATAGGAGGTTGGGCATTTATTAGTGTGCAGTTTGTTAGCCTGGCCACCCCTTGGTTGCATACATGTAGCGATTCGTCCACCATAGCACCGATTCATATGTTATCATTGGTCTGATTACCTTCATCTGTAGCCACAGCATCGTCTTTGGGGCTTAATCCCGACGTTTCTCCACACAACCTCCTACATCTGCCTAACGAAATAGTAGGTTTGTTGATGGTTTTAGTGATGTGAGAATTCCTTGACTTTGATCGAACCATACTCCGAAGTATTTCGGTTCTTTGACAAATGGAATTTCCACTCCTCGGAAGTAGATTCCTGTGAATATTTTCGCGAGAGTGGGTATAGAACGGTCATGTTAGAAATAATTTTTTTTTCATCATTCTGTATTACGGTTGATTCTCGAAACAGCTGTTCCGAATTAATCGAATAATAACTTGCTTGGTGCGGATATTTTAGTGTCATTTGACATACTATATTCTTTAAATTTAAAATTGCTAATGACATTTTGTATTAATTATGTATAACATTCTTCCATAAGTTAGTTGTTTCTGAGATATTTTGCATTTTCGATTTATTGTCCGGACCCACAGCAACTGAATATCAGACATTGTGATTTTAGCACAATCGCGTTTCTATTTTTCTGTTATCCCTTGGTTGTTTAAGGAGCTTCTAAAAGTTTAATCTTGTATCAGTTACTGATCTTTCCAGATATTTCCATATTAGTCCCTTGTTTTAATTTGCAGCTAGTTAAACTAATCTAATTAAATAAACATTTTAACTAACTTAGCATTAGAAATAAAATTAGAACAAATGGTGTAAATTTTAATGATTATTATACTATTAAATTTATGGACAGTGGAATAGATCGATAGATTTATGAAAACCAAACCTCAGTCTATCGGAAATTGTTGTGAAAGACAAAACTAATGATAAGAAGAGGTTTGTAAAGAAAGGATTATTATTGAAGAGACGTAGGACCTGGCATAAAGTTACACCTATTCAATTATAATTTTAGGAGATGTCAGCTCGATCGTACTGTTTCCTTAACAATTACAAGTAGTATCTTAACAACTTTACAACACTTCTCTAAAATAAGCTAAAAAACGAATAGTAATTGCAAAATCGAATTATTCGACACCGAAACATCCATTTAGAAGCTTTCAATTATTCTGCTAGTTCAGCAAAACAGTTTGTTTCAATCTGTCAGCTTTTCGGTTTGGTTGATCTCAATAGCTTCCCATTTGTGCGCAAAAGATAGAACGTAACATTTCCATCCGAATTCGACCGATGTCAAGGCGTTACATCTTTTCCGAGATTTTCCAGACTCGGGGAGGAGAGAAAATAATTTCAAACGTTACAGACCGCCAGCTCGCGTAGTAAGTTGGAATTAATATGCAAATGAACTGGTATATCTGGTACTGACAATTGAATTCTTCGAACAATTGATGAAGCGAGTCTCAGCATTCCGCATGTCACGAAAGCAACAGAGAGGCGGTTCGGCAGCAACTCTGTTGTATTTTGACCTCTCCGATCGATTTGAATGCAACTTAACACTCGACCGCACTGGAGTAGCGGCCAGTCGGTCACTTAATCCCGAGGAAATTGCATTGCAAATTTATTACAAGATGAACCTTTAACAATTACACAACGACTGTCGTGGTCATTGTGGTCTTAGAATCACGTTCTAGATCAATTAGAATCGAAAACGTGCTCTTGTGCTTTTCTAACTAATCGGACAAGTTAAATATTAGTTGGTTTGGAATACTGTAATGGAGGTATCTTATTTATTCATACTATCATGGCGTATTTACATGAAGAAGTTCTTGGGGTTGCTAACGTCCAAGATGAAATTTTAATGGAAAATGCCATTATTATTACATTTCACTATATTTTAAAGTGGAACTAATTAAATAATGTGATTATTGTATCATAGGCATGTAAAATGTACTACTTCTCCAAAGTTTTCATGTCAACTACGCGTACCAAATACGTTTGATTTTGCATATTTTTCAATATCACGATAATAATAAAGTACATAAAAGTTGAAAGATTTCGATAACTTTGACAACAGTGTATTTACTGAATATGTATATGCCGCTCAATCCATCATACACAGCCGTCTACGGCTCCTAATATATTTATCGTATATACAGGCTACATTTTTCGTCTGGGGTTTAATTAAAAGTTTAAAGTACCTCCTACCTAAGAAGCGCAAATACGAAACGTCTGTTAAGAAATGAATGTTGCCAATTTTGAATCTGTATTGAAATAGTTAATTGTTTATTTTTCAATACATTTATTCTAAGTATTCTATAATTTTTACAAAATAATTGTAATTATATAAAGTAAATATTTTAGGTGTAGGAAAATGTAATATCATTTGATGGAGAATTTAATATTCCATCACCTACAATAAAAATATACATACATCAGATATTAATGATTAAAGTTTAACATATTTGATAGATATATATATATAGATACCCTGTATAATATTTGTATAAAATTTGAAATACTTTTCAATAGCCCGGTGAAACCGGAAGTTGACTAGATGTGATACTTTCTAACAGTTAGCGTCCTCGTCTAGAAATTTTCAAATTTGGAGCCCGCTTAGTTTCTGATGTACGGCTAATATAAGTTCATTTTGTCACACCTTGTATATGTAATTGGTGTTGATATGGGCACATGCCAAATATTTAATTAAGATATTCCCTTTGCAACATGGTGATGGAAGACCAGAAGTTACTCTGTTATAAATATTGTTGTGTTCTAATGTACAGCAGTACCGCCGTATCAATATTTCACAAACTTTTTTTCTATTTCAAGAAACTTGTGGTATAATTTAACGAATAGGGAATTTTATTTTAATCCGTCATTATAAGCTTATTAAGTGTCATTCAAAATTAAAAGCAACACAGAACTATATAGTGATGGCCTAAAGTACCCCCTTCCCTCCCAATATTAACTTTTGAAGATAGCATTTTTAAAAAAATATTATTATATATTATTATCGGAGTCACCGAAAGTGACGTTTCTTATTTTCAATAAAACACTCCGTATATTTCAATATTTTTGGAAAGGCAATCGAAAGATGAATTCAACGAAGCTACACGCGTTATACTTTAACTAGAGGTATGTGACGGTATGCAGCAATGCAAAGTTGGCTAGGAAAATGAGCTAGCTTATTTCTTACGACGCCAGGTTCACCCAAAAAGCTTAACGGTTATATAGACAAGATAACCACACCAATGTTGAACTGCCAATTCTCAATTCTAGAAGTGTAAACTCTTGTTATTTATTGTTACTATATTTTGCATCTCTTTATTTTCATTTTTTGTTCTTGGTATAATTTGTCTCTATTTTCATCTGTTTTATTAACCGGTTACTTCATTTTATTGAACTCCGTTAAAATTAATTAGCTGCGGCAGCTTTCTTTTTCAACATCTTTGTCTTTTTAAGGATGGTTTTGGTACGAACTACGCGTCAATATTAATATTATATAAATCTGGCCATATCATCTTATTCGCAGTGGTTGCATAACACAACTGTTCAATAAATGTCCTCTGTTGAAGTTCTTTCTGTAGATTTTATCCTATCTTTTTTCAATTAAAGTAACAAATAAAAGAGAGAGAAAATAAAAATGAGAACAGACAACGAATATATGAAAAATGTAGGATATGATAATAATACAGGCCAAAAAAAATATTTTTTTCGATGCCGAAGATGTTTATGCGTTATACGATGTTTATATTTAAAGCATTTTTACTAATTGGTTCTAGTTTTTGAAATAATGTATAATAACTAAGTTTTCATTTTATTCTAATTAGAACGGCATTTTTTCAATGGTTACACCGTTTCCGATAACTGTACTTTTTACGATAAAAGTTTGCCGGCTTTTTCCGACCTGTCATATGTTTTCACTATGTATCGCGCTGGTACTGTTGAAATTAAGTAGCACCTTAAGCTGCGCCCCCATTAGCTGAGAATAGGTGTGGATTGTGAGGGTAGAACTATCTTGGGCATGTATCGGCAGAGAATACTGTCCCAGCAGGAAGTTTGCATATGTATGAGTTTATCTAGAAAAGATTGTCTTAACCATCCAGATGTATTCTACTACATTTATGGTGAAGATTCAAAATATCACTGATTTTGTAACGAAGGCGTATCTTTCTTACTTTGGTTTTGTAGTTGGAAAACATATAACAATTTGCACATCACAGCCCCTGCTTTCGTTGTTGGATGTGAAAATGCTGCCCGACTCACGGCCTACTACAACTGCTACAGAATCTACTAGCGAAAGCGACTATGAGAACAGTTTGCCAACCCCACAACAGTTTACTCGTGAGAAGCTAAATGATTTGATACGCGATCTTCATCTGTCAAAACAATCATCTGAACTTTTAGTATTCAGACTAAAAGAAAAGAACTTACTTAAGCCCGGAGTTACAATAACAGCTTATAGAATAAGAAAGCTGGTAACTCTTTCATACTTTAAAAATTGAAATGAAGAACTTGTTTATTGCTGTGACATTCCAGGACTTCTTTTAAAAATTTTATCTAAATATGAATCAAAAGATTGGCGACCTTTTACTGGCAGTTCTACAAGAAGCTTGAAAGGTGTTCTATTGTCACTCAACGAAGAATAAGAAAATATAAAGTTGGTTTTGCAGAAAATTTAGTATCAAGAGCATTAATGGCCTGTTTGTGTTGATTTAAAGATGGGGAGCAAGGTGGATACGGCAAGTATCCCTATTTTATCTGTATGTGGGATACTTTGCCTCTACTCCACATAAAGCTAGGGTTCATGAAACAGTTTGTTAAAGCTTTACATAAAGAAGGGGAATGCTTTAAATACATTTGTAGATCGTTCCTCAGTAAGTTTAGATGCTCTTTTGCAACTGCGATTAAGAACTTCTTGGGCAACAATAAAGCAGAACATTATGAAGAACTCGCACGGAATATGCTGGTTAATTTTAAGAGAATGAGTGCTCATATGAGCATTAAATTATACTTTCTGCATAAGCATTTGAACAGATTTCTGGAAAACCTCGGTGAATTTAGTGAAGAACAAGGCGAGCGATTCCATCAAAACATAAAGATCAGGGAAGGTGGAATACACACGTGATGGCAGACTATTGTTGGAACCCGCAACGTGATTGTTTTCAAGTCCAACACAATAGAAAATCATACGACGGCATTTCACCTAACATTTGCAGTGATATTTTTTTTTACTAGAAACATACTTTTTACTTTTATATTCATTGGTTTGTTTTTTTGCCTGTCTGCCAAATAAATTTTTGGTTTTAACTTCTTTTGTTTTACTTTTCATATCTTAAAAAAAGCATTATCATAAAAACTAGAACCAATATGATACAACTATTAGCAAATTTAGAATCAACAACACTAGGTTACCCTGAAACTGCTCTGATAACAGAAACAATAAACTCATGTTGGCCAGTGTAATAAATAACAAGAAAAGTTTATGCTTTTGAAATGTAGATTTCACTTTTTGTCTTAGTTGCTTACCAACGCATTTATAACTCTTTGGATTAACCTGGTGTCAATTTGGGGGTATTTTTTGCCATAACAATAAAAATAGTAAAACATGTATTACTGCATATCATGTTATTAGGGTACTTTAGAATCTCACTGTATATAATATTCCTCATCTTTGACTTTAATGACAAAATATGACAGTTGTAGGATACATGACGCAAAGTAATGGAGTACATTCCTTTTACAAATATCATGTTAGTAAAATAAGTTCTTTCAGTTAATGTAATTTAATAATAATTAGAAACGAAATAGTAAAATCGCTATTATTTAATGAAGAGGTGAGTGCTTTGAGAGAAAAGGGAACGTAAAAAATTTTTCATCTAAATCATATTTATAAATGAAATGTATCTGTAACGATCCGATATTTGTTACGAAAGGAATGACGTCACGCCCACAACTGACGCTTTTAAACGCACTCGATTAAGGTTTGAATTTCAAAGACTTTCAGAAACTCCTTTCATCTAAGATATAAAATTCAAAAGAAAATTTCTTGACAACCGTTTTATCATATTCCTGAACAATCACTTATATAACTTTTAAGCCTAATAACATTTCATGTAACTTTCTTATTGATAATACTGATGTTTCCACAAAACTAACGTCAACATTTATAGTTTCCCTCAGAAAAAATATTTTGCATCTAGCCTATGGGCTAGACAATAAGAATATGTCTTGTTTTCAGTATTTTCTTTTTATTCAAATAGTCAATGTGAGCTCATAGCCATTACAATTGAGTGCCATTAGCGTATAAAAAAACAGATTTGTCCTCTGCCTTGTCTTGCCATACCTTCCGAAAACAATTAAATTTTAGTAATTTTTGGGGGAAGATAAATGAGCACACGCGCACTGCTTTTTATCATTTTTTCAAAATTATAATTCTCGTTTTGTAAGTTTAAAATCTATAAACTCTGGTGTACTATCGGACAATAAAAAAGAGGACGCAGCTCTTTATTGTTTAAAGCCTCACATTGAGTGTTTTACTACTTTGAACATTAAAAAATATAATTTAGGGTGCATCTAATAAATCAACAAATACATAAATTTGTCCATTGTAAACCGAACGAAAAAATAAATTAATCAAAGTTGTCTATTAAAACTATTATAAAGCACTACCAATACATTGAAAAAAAATCATGTGTAAGGATATCGAAATAACCTACAACTACTGGATAACAGAGCTAATCAGAAATAGAAATCAAAGTTAACGAAAGAAAATAAAACAAGTAACAAAACTAAGTAAGCACATCGCATCACCAGAACCAGATAGCTTTGAGGTACTTACTAGAACTGGCAGAGGTTTTATCCGGAATAACTAGAGAGAGACCGAAAACAAAATCACAAAATAAAACATCATTTAGATTTGTGAGTCAATACGAAACAGATGCAAAAGGAAATGTAAAAATGATAACTGCCCTATTGTAATGGTACTATTATGCCAGTGTGCGTTGAAAACCAGCCGAGAATAAGCATTTATTATATAGCAACTGGAAAGTGTTTTTTCGGAGCATTCGAAAATTTGAAATGGAAAATATTCCAATTTCAACACTTCATCGGGTTTTAATTTATGAGGGAAGTTGCCGATTTACTCCCACTTTTGTTCGAGAGTTCCAGTTAATCACAAAAACATTCACACGAAGTATAACATAGAGGAAAGCGCAGACAAAACGCATCATTAAAAACGAAAAGTTCGAGCGCACGATGTTCTGATTAGCACACTCGGAAGGGGTAAATGATTTTAGGCCTTTGTCCTGCGCTCTCCCGTATTATAATCTGGAGTTCTTTTAGCGGTTGGGGTGCTCCATAGCCGAACGACGCGTAAAAATTCCCGAAAAGAATCCTACATTATCGAGCGACTCGTTTTGTATCTTTGTCGCTAACACTTCGACGCGCATCAAAAATAAAAACCCACTCAACATACAAACGGCTCGGCATAAACAATGTCATTGATACTGCACGCGTGCATATTTTGTTTCTGGTGCGTAAAAATTACTTAGTTTCCCTTACATAACGTTAATATAGACCGTTTTTGATTTCACCTATGTTGATTAAGTTACCAGATACCACAATTAATAATCAAAGGGTTTGTTCTGATGGTAGGCTAATATATAAAATTTTATTACAAAACCTAGAAGAAATACTTCCATTTTCAACTTATCCTTATTAGTGGGATAGAACGATAGAGAATGTACCTATTTCTCTGCCAGGAAAATTTTATTTTAAGAACTTAGCTATGGATTTAGACTAAAAGTCGTTCAGAAACCATAAGCTTGCGTTATCGTCAGTAATAATATAAAATATTTGGCAGATGTGTGAAAAATGGGAAGTAATGATTTAGAAAAGTGGGAGGAAGCGGCAACCGATACGATTATACGTACGTCTATAGATTGTGCGTTGCCATATACGTCCGTACAATCGTATCGATTGTCGCTTTCTCTGGCTTTTTTCAAACAAAAACTTTTATAATAATTTTCTTAATCATTATTTTCGATTTTTTCACACGCTTGCCAAACAGTTTAAATAGTTAAAAAGTTTATTTTGCTTATAACTTATAAGTTCCCCCACACCAACTCAGAGTATTTGCCGTAGTCGGGAGCTTTTTTTTTTAGGAAAATATGAGTTGGGCATATCAGTAATGCTATGATACTTACTCCTATCAAAATTTGAAAGAACAGTCGTTATATTTTAGTTCTTATAAATGAAGACTAAGTATGTAAAAAATTGGGTATAGTGATAAGGTAACTTTGGAGCGTAAACATTTTGAAAGATTTTTATATTTGTTTCAAGATATTCAGCGGGTATTTGGACACATTTTTGTTAAAGGATTGTCACACGTTTGCATGAAGATATATTAGTAGAAAGAATATTTATAAAAGCGCATGATTATCTTTTCCATGAAAATGATGAAGTGATGCAATCCTTTTTGAGAGCAGCAAAAACTTAGCAATTGTCCAGACAGCAAGAGGAAAATAAGTGGCTACCAATAAACCCGCGAAAACCCCGTGAGGATCTAAAGACCAAGTTTCTATGTCGCAATAACCAAAAAATAATGCTAAGATAGCTTAGCTTCCTCATGGTATTGATGGAATAATTCACGGCAAACGCAATAAAAGGAGACAGAAAAAAATACACTAACACACGGACATGTTTCTGCCTACCCGGCGTCATCAGCGTGGTTTCGAGAGTACTTTTCATATCTCTACCTTCTATCGCTGTTGCCTCACAGTTAATACCACAACTCTCAAAACGACAAACTCGACATTTCTTGGCGCCCTCTAGTGCCAAAGAAACGCATGCTTGCCGTTCAGGAAGCAGCGACATAAACCAGGTACTGTTCCCCAAACCATCCCTCGAGCAGTTCACATGACTGCTAAACACGAGATGGCGACGCTGGTAGCGCTTTGGGAAACCGCACATGTGAATATTCCGACAGGCTTACCATGATGTATATAAACAGAACACATCAGAAAATGCATAGAAACAATAACCTATGTCGCTGTAAACATTTGTCGTTGGTTTGGAGGTGGCATGTATTTCGGCATAATAATTTTTGTATTTTGTGGATGTGGCTTTTAAGAATAATCCCTGAAGCGACACCAACAAAAAAAATACAGAAGGATCAATTCGATGAAAGATTAAAAGATAACAATTGGTGCATAATAATAACTCATTTGAAATCATTTACGCAGACGCTTTAATGTATAATTACCATTGCAACTTCTTTTGGTTACGGTAGTTGCGTAAGGATGCTCCTAACAAGAAAATATAACAATAATCTTTAACATCAAGGTCGTTTTAGTCTAAAATTAAAGAAGTGATATGTAAGGTAGGGTGATACCAACTCGTCCCCAATAACGCGCAAAAGTCCTCATTGTTATTACATTTTAGTATATTTCGTTATCTGCAGAAATGCTACTACTATTAGAACTTCCTATTTTTCTGTCATATAGCTATTGTTTAAACTGCTATACTATGCAGAAAAGTAGGAATTAATGGAGCTGTCGCGACAAAAAAAAGAAACAGAACTCCACGTTTCTGAGTACTTTCTACTTATCCATTATTATTACCGTACATGGTATTTCATGTAATTTTTTTATTGTATTTTTCACCGTATTCCTAATAACGAACAGTTTGAGTATAGGTTTTTTCTACATGCCCTTTTCATTCCAAACATAAAAATGTCTTTGGTTTTTCAAATATTTTTATTTCATTAAATGGTAAGTACATGCAAAGGACGTTTACTTGAAAAACTTTTAATTTTTTTAAACCACACAAAGCAAAATAGAATGACGTAGCAGAAACCATTAATGTTCATATTTCAATTCAATATTTCATATCATCAATTCATATGTGTGTCTGTATAACATAAAAAACTAATTTAGTCGGAAAGTCATAAATATGTTTGAAAATGTTTATAATTCAAGAGGGTGCTGATCTTATTTTACGACCTTTAGGCGAACTACAGTTACAATTCAGTTCCATCGATTTATTTTGGTTATTTTTTCCTCTTTATTTCAGTTTCTATTTCAGAAATTGAAAAAGTTGTTCTTCGATACAAAATCGGTGAATACGAAGCCTTGCAATAAGCAAACCTAACGTAGGTACTAAATTCTTTTCTGCGAGTAATCCACCCTTTCATCGACGATGTCTTTGTTTGTTAAAAAAACGGCTGCGAAAAGAGTACTTTAAATGGAAATCTGATTCCATTTCGTTTCTTCTGAAGGTCGTAAGTAATTGTATATATTTTGAAAGGAGAGTGTCAATCATTTCGTTAATATTACTCGCAGACATTCTTGGCTGGTTTTCTCATGTGATTTTGAATTACTAGGAAGACTATGGTGGCAGAATTCTAAAATAATAAACATGATAATGCAAGCTACAGCAATGATTATGTAATTACATTGCGAATGCAATGCAAGTATGGTATATATTATTCAATTCTTTCTGTTATGTACATTGATATCTGTTTATGGTGAGATGCGCTTTCGTTCTTGATAAAAATTGCATTAGAAACGAAATGTAAGTATTGAAAATAAATTAAAGGGAAATAAGTATGTGTATGTAAGTTAGTGCTAGACTTAAGTTTCTTCAGCTATTAATAATTCAATGTTGTTAATTAGCAAAAGATTTTATTGTAATAATTGAATAAAATTAGCACTAAACATTTATTTTTAAGCCAGACAAAATTACACAACTCAGCCACTGTAATTCTTTTGGCTGTTGTTTCCTGCAAAGTTAATCTGCTCCTTTTGGAATTAGAATTAGTGCAAGAGACTTGCTCCATTCGGCCCTTCCAAACTCCCACTTGGAAAGCAATCTTCCGAAGAGATACTGCTGTATTTATGTACTACATTGAACGCATTACAATCTCAACATATGCTATGTCGATGGTGATGTTATGTAGGCATGCAAAAGATTAACAAAAATTATGTGATATAATGAAGGAAAAGTGCTATTAATGAAAAAGTACGGTGCAACAGGAAATTATGAAATTGAATAAAGGAAGTTCATACATACCTCACAAGGCGGCGGTGCACTCCGATAAGAAGGTACTATTTTGAACGTAACGGAACCCCTTGCTTCTCTCTGGAAAAAAAAAAATAAAATGTAGGTATCAGTTGCGGAGTTGAACCGTGTCGTGGTTAATCGAAAATTCGACGTTTTGCCTATACTCATATGGGGCTGATATTATTCCAAAAAAAATTGTACCATCTTCTAAGTGACATGTTTTTGTTGTTGTTCTCTTGAACAATTTCTATGTCGAAGTAGAATTTCGACGTTAAGTAACCCTATTAAAAATAATCAATCGAAATTAAATCGGAAGAACGACTTTGTTACTTATGTAACGGATTCCGAGCAACACGAGCAACATCTGACTGAAAATATTTCATTTTAAAATACTACTATTGACATTAAGGAAGTTACTATAAGCCATCAAACATTTAGAAAGTTAAAGACTCTGTTACTGGTTGGTAACAGATGACACATCAAAGAATGATTAGAGAAACAACAAACTAGACGCTATTTCTGATGGCTTACGTTTTGTGCTGATATGTTTGAGTAAATGGCACACATCTTGATCATTGTGGGTACAATACGGGGCACTTTTTGTTTTTCTTGTAGATTCATATTTGAAATGGCATGAACTAATTTGTGTAAGTGAAATGTTATCTTTTACTGCAATTAAACTAAATCAAATATTCAGACAGTGTAGTTTTTTTTTTCAACAATTTTGAGTTAAACATACCCTTATAAGATATAGTGGATGGAGATAGCCGTAAACCATCTGGTGTTGTTCTGTTATAAATAAAGAATTGTCGATAGTAATTGTAAAACTTTCAGCTTCATGTTTTGAAAAACAAATAGATTTTATAAGAAAAAATTCAAATAAATTAACTGAATGATTGAAGTCAGACGCGAAGCGGTCTCATAATGGGACGCCAATTATACAGACGATTGCAATACATTATATGCAACAATCTCTTTCTGGCATGTACCCGGATCCTCCTGAAATTCTGCGAAATCTGTATGTGTTCATGTAGTTAGCGCAGCCAGCAAAAAGATACGTCCAATCGTCGAATTTGCAGCTAGTGCAAGTAGTGTAAGAGAAATGAGAAAAAGGCGGTTAACTGTGAATAAAATAAAAACAAGTGAAGTGCTAAGTGTAGTTATCAGGCAAGACCCGAAGTTCAGATTTGCTTAGACGTAGAGGACAAATGCAATCTTCGAAACGTTTTGAAGATGGGGCTTCAACTTAAGACGATGCCTCAAATTAAGAATGTCCCTGGAAGAATGGAAGATGTCCCAACTTTCTGGAGTTATAAAATTTAGCCTATTGTTTAAATAGTACAAAGTATACATTTTCTGAAAGCATACAGTGAAATTTCCATATATACAAGATGATCGATAAGTAGAGATAAGGGGAACATGTCTAATCCGGCACACTTACTATGTAAAGCGGCGTCGGAGTTATACGAGTAAGATCGTCGTATTTCATACGCGATGCACTACGGAGTAGAGTAGAGGTGCGACCAGGACTGAACGCTCTGTCCGTTTCCTTACGCAACCGCAATGTGTATTCTACGTAAAATTCGATGAACTTAGTGGGTGCCGCTCTACTTGACAAATCAGCAAGTGTACCAGACAAAATATGTTTTTTTGTTTGAATGCAGCAATCTGTATATTATCGCGTTTTTAATTTTTTCGTTCAAAAATAAACCTATCCAATAAATCCAATACTGAACAACCTGTATGTCAAAGGCGTTCTGATACCACGTCTAGATAGAAACTTAACCTGGCCAAAGCCAAAAATTAGTTCAGATTTTTTTTTAATAAATACATATTTCTATATTTAAATACTTGGGCACAAAATTCTAAACCCCAATAGAAATAAACACATGGAACGATGGATTGGTTTATTTTTAGATTGAAAAACTAAAAACGTCACAATAAACAGAGTGTTCTATTTAAAATAACAAAGATGATTCCTGGTTTGCTACCGATCAGCCTGCGTATACAGGAATATTTTTGAATGATACTTCATACATGTGTATGGTGTTATTAGAAGATGTTGACCTCGTACCATTTACGCAGTAGGCACAATTCTACAATTCGCAAAGATTGGGACATCCTATATATTGTGCTAATATATCTAAACGATACTTCTTATTTATAATCTATGCTATTGAGTTCCGTACAAGTACACCCGTTCATCCATCCATCTTTTATGCAGCGTACACTCGCTGAAGAAGTAGTTCTTATATTTTTTACTTTTCTTAATAAGCAGCAGAATATTGTAGCTGCTACCAGCAGCGGCCGCAGAACACACAAGAACGACGCTTCGATTTCCTCGCGTATCTTTTGTCAAGTACAATGTTACACGAGGGAATCGAGGCCTTGACCTCCCGTTTACGTCATCACTAGCTGCCACTTGGTACTGCTTACCAAAAATGTTGCATTTATGTTGCATGCATGCAAAGAATCTGTGTTGAAGTAAACGTGGTTTTTCCCGATCCATTGTTTCATTTATGTGAGAATTGTTTTAAGATTTTTGCCTTTTATAGGTAGCATGAGTTGGTTTGGTTTTCTTTTTAAACTAAAATCATGAATACAGACCATCTGCAGTTGGATTACAAGTAGCCGTTTTGACTCAGCAGCTTTAAATTTACACAAGAATGCATAAAGAATACTAGGTAGGTAAAGTAAAATCCAAAATTTTAGAACGTCTACCCTTTGATAAAGAAGTGGCTTTTCAGCTAAGTAGTTATCAATATTTTTGCAAGTTTAGCAGTGGCGGTTCGTAACTTTTTGATATGAGAGGCGCAATTGTGATAAAATCTTTAGCTTGTAATGATCTCTGAAAAATTACTACAAAATATAATGTGCACGATGATATTTATTTTTAATGTACGCCGCCCTATCCTCAATTCGTTTAAATTCCCCTAAATTCTGACATCAAAAGTATATCTACATAAATATAATTACCATCTGACACCTACATCTGTAGTTTCGTCACACAATATACCGGAATTTTTAATTTGATTCGAAATTTCTATCCTGTGAACAGCAAGCATAGAATCTAAAAGTTCCTTTAAAAGCATATTGTTTAAATGTTCTCGAAGCGTTAGACCCAAATTACCAGAAAAATTGACTGGTTTCCTAAATTTACCACGATATTCTGACTTTCGCAGCCATCATGATCTCTAAGAGTCAATTCAGAAGCACAATAAAATTTAATACGACATATTAAACGTTTTAATATACCAGCCAATCGAGGCAACCCGAACGAACGGCTGAACTGTCACATGCAGCTTTTTTTATTTAGATGTGAGATAATTAGTAAAAAATTATTATTCGAACTAATAATTGATTGAATTGCAGTTTTTACCAATTTCTAAAAGATTGTTAATTTTTGTGTCTAAAGTTATTTATATTGAATGAAGAGAGTTGGTTATTTATCTAACTATAATTATAAGATTGCTGCTAATGCCCTTTTATTGATCCTTAGGGTGCGATGGAGTAATTACAACACAAGTGCCCATATAAATATCGTACGCACCCGATCGAGTCGTTTATCTACACATGCTATAACGATTTCTCTTAACTTTGAGCTCTCTCACAATATTTGTATTACCGAGTCAAGCAAATACCATACACCACGAGATTCTTCATGTTCCTTTATTTCAGTGATTGATTACATAAAGTATATACTGTAGATAAGACAAGGCATATTACGGATGCCGGTATGTGCGAGAATGGTAGCAGTAGATTTTACATCCGCACTCTGTATTTTCAGTCACCCCAGGCGACATAGCAACCAGGCTCAAGATTTCATGGTATCCACATATTTAATTCCAACTTATTGTGGGTGGTATGTATAGGGTATGAGAATAATACGGTTCATAATATTGACCACGGAATAAATTGGAAGCCGCGGGATATTTAAACGGTATTTTCGCAATAACTACGTAATGTCAATATGAATAATTTTCTTCATGAATTGAATTGAATTTTTAAACGACGTATCATCGAGAGCGAGTGGCCTTGCGGCTTTTTGGACGCTCCTGAAGTCTACTAATAGTCGTTGCTTTTGCACATTTCTTTACATCTCCGAGACTCTCATACGTATTGTTTGTAATTTGTGCCGATTGTGAATGAAAAAGACAACTTAGTGAACGTTAGTAAATTAATTTCTAGATTCAGATGTAGTGCACTGACATGAATTGTAACATTTACGGCAATTGTACATTGTGTTTAATGATTTTGTTACATTATACTGCTCTTACTTTATTATGTTGTAGTTGTAATTTTATCTGTTAATGCTTGTGTATAGGTAAAAAAAATGTGCGCCGGCAGGCATATATTCATATTTGCGAACGTATACTTGTGACACAATGCGCATGGGCAGAAGAAATACAAAGAGATATATCCCGGGGCGATCTATCCACGAGACCACACACAAACAAAATTATTCAAATTTATATTATGTATTTATTGCAGAAAAATGTTTCTTCTTATTCTGCCAATAATTATGAAATGAATTATACCTCATACAACAGGGCTGTGTTCACATAGAGCAGCGCGAATCAGTGTAAGAATTGCTCTTGTAATGCACGGAATTGCACAGAAACGTTCCGCGGTTCATATGTTTATTCGCAGTTTCGTGTGTAATCATGACGTACAAATTCAAAAACAACCGTAGAAAATAATGTTACAGTTTGACATGTGCACAGTTTGGCGTTACACTAATTTCGCACTACCATGTGTGAACACTACTTATGTTGGGATGAAATACTTCGGCCTCAAAATTGACGGCCGTCATTGTTAGGACAACGGCAATGTGCTTGACGTGAATAAGAAACTAATCACAGTTTAGCGGGTGTATGCAAGTTTCGAACGCACAATTTTCACAACCATTTGTCAACCAGTCTTCATTTAACTCTGAGATGAAGTGTTATTGTTTAGTATAGATTCTCTATGCGCTTTTATATAGTCACGAATACCTGTGTTTATCATGAACAGAATTAGTACAATTTTGAACAGTGCTTTTAGTATACTTCTTTTGAAAAAAAAAAATCAGAATAAAAGAATTAGACAGACCATAACTTCAACTAAAATTGGTACAAATAACGGAAACAAGAACTGAAAATAGATCGTCCATACGATGATTTTCCATAAAAATAAATGGATATGTGGATGTGAAATTTAGAACTTATATTGTTTTCCGTGTTTCTGTTGTATAATACTGCGTGTGGATCATTAGACTTCAGTCGGGCTAGAACTGGTGTTAAAAATCTATACTTCATTTAACCCCTGGAATAAGGGAACACAAACGATCTCATGGTCGCACTGATGTCTGTATGGCATTTGCTTGGGTCGGTAAAACAAATTCATATTCTGGTAGAGTCCAGTTCTGTTTATTGACAACATCCTACCGATTATAACGAGAAAGTTAGGAAAAAATTATTGGAGATAAACGCGTCGATATGGGTATATGTTTTGTTGTTGCTTCGTCGCGCCCCAAAAAGCAACGTTCGAAATAAATAATCTTAAAGATATAATTTAACAATGTCTTTTAGGAATTGGAACTCCAATTCAATAAATCAATAGTTTGAATAAGCCTTTTTTTGCTCTCTAATATCTAAATAAAAATATACTGCGTGAGACAGTCTCGCGCCGTAGCATTCAACCATAACGTTTAAGTTGTTTCTGACCGCCCAGTATATTAAAACGTTCAGTACGTATGATGTATTAAACTTTGTTGTGCTTTTGAACTGGATCATGATGATAGCGAAAAATTAGAATGTTGCGGCATATTTAGAGAATTAATCGATTTTTCTGTTAATTTAGATCTGCCGCTTCAATAACATTTAAATAATGCTAATGTTTTCAAAAGCTCGAAATGCAAATCAAAATAAAATTTCACATTCTATATTTGCTGGTTGCAGAACAGTAATTTCTAGTCCAATTAAAAATTCCAGTTTATTTGTGACGAAGCTAGCTATAACAAATTGGTATGAGATGGCAATTAACAAAACAAAAATATATACACATGCATAGTTAATATAAAATTAGCAAATATTAAATATTCATAACATTAGCTTGAATGAAAGCTCTAATGTTATGATTTGATGATAAGTTTGAATGAAAATATAATAAAATATACGTTAATGTTTAAAAAAAAAATGGTTTAACGAACTTGTTTATTATTTTTATAAATGGCTGTCTATTATATCGATGAATATATACTTTCATATTTACACTACATACAATAAACAGATTTATTGATATAAAGAATACATTTATTGATGTTTAATAAAAAAATACCTAGTTTGTTTCGCTTTTCACAAAGCAACTTAATAAACAGACATTTGTTAATTGATAAATAAGTCTCAATTTGAAAAACCTAGTTCATTGCTGTAATAAATTTATTAGTTAATATAATAATCTTTTCTGTTGCTTTAACAAAACGAAGTCAACGAACAATTCACTTTTTCAGTGCTTCAACCAAGAATACTTTGTAACATATTAATCAACGAACTTTCAGCTAAATAAACAGATTTAAAAATACAATTTATCTCGAATATTGAAACTAATATAAAAAGAATTTACAACGAAATCTTAAGCAAAACTAAAAACTTGTCGATTCTTTCAGTTTATCTTTTATAGGAAAAGCCCTATTAAGAATCTATTTGTACATGTAATAATATTATTTCGGTTTCGTACTGCTTTCTGGTGGATTAAAAAGACCAACGTTAAGGTAACGTTTTATTACCTCCGCTAGAATATATCCTAAAATGTCACCACCACAAGCTTCCGGAAAATAGATCATAGCGATACTTACGAGGATTTTTTGTAGCGAACTGACAGACTGATTCATGACTGGTATGCCATTTATCTCCTTAATTTCGTCACCCACGTGCAGAGTGGCTTGCCTGTGGATCATTCCACCGTGCATTATTCTCGCTACTATACACTTCCCATCTTCATTCATCTTCAGCGTTATACCCTGCCGACAAACATATGTAGGATAATATAAATGGAATGCGACAGTTCATTATTAAACGTTTTGGAGAAAGGACTCTTTTTTTGGATTACCAGCAGATTACGTTACGCGAATTAAACGATAACAATATGGGCGAAAGTATTCGCTATTGAAAAAAGTGAAACCGTCTCGCATTTAGAAAATATTTAATTCATTACGTATGTTATATTTACCTTGTTGTGCTTTAAGTGTAGTTAATTAACCAAAATAACTAATTTTAATTAAGTTTTAATTCAACGAACTAGAAGTTTAAGTTTTCCTAAAGACTGATTAATTTGTCTTTGCATTTGAAATGAAAGAACGTTTTCGTTCCTTGTGAAGGGATACACGTTCTGGGAAATTGAAATTTTTAGCACTAAATTCCGCTCGATATATTTCCAATACATAAGCAAGAAATAGAAAACTGTTCACATTTTTTTTATCTTATCATTATCTTCAGGTGCCGGGAAGCTTAGAGCCAGGAAGCGCATTATTATTATTGTTATTACTTTCTTTTTTATTATTATTATACTATTATATATATATATATATATATATATATATATATATATACTGTGTGTCTGTAAAAGTTGGCAACAAATTGGAAACTTTTTTATTATACGTTTCTCAAAAAATTTTATTCTTGATAAAAGTTGCTGCATGAACCCAAACATACGGTAAACATAGCAGATCCACTCTGAGGTTAACAATAACAGTGCTAACAGCGCTTCTTTGGAAACCCCTCAAGAGTAAACTACCCTTATTCTGAAAGATACGCAGAAATTTTATTAGGAAAATTTGTTTGTGATGTAGAGATATAGTCAAATACAAAATTTCGGTCAAGCACGCTCAATTATGATATTTCGTCATTTTTCGTTTTTTTTTTTTTAACTAGATGCAAATTGTTGATTAAATTGCTATATGATAACACTTGTACTGAATCAAGTAGGTATGGAAAATTTTCGAAACAAATACGTAACTAATGTCAGTAAGCGTCAAATCGTCAGTTGGAATTGTAATAAATAATAACAATGCCATTGAAATTGAGTGTTCAAGATAAAATTGAAATTGTTCTAATTGTTGGAGATAACTACAAAACTTTTAGGGAAGCTGCCGAAATCTTTAATTACAGACACCCAGATAAAAACATACATTTTGCAACAGTAAGTAAAATAATAAAAAAATTCAAGGCTTATGGAAATGTTGAGAATAGATTCAAAAAGAAACATCAAGCATGGGTTGCTACTGACGAAATTCAAAACCAAGTAATGCTCTCAGCTGTAGAAAATCCTAAATATTCGTTAAGGAAAAGGTCAGCCTTGTTTGGTGTAAGTAAAGATGTTGTTGCAAAAATATTAAAATCAAACAAATTTAAACCTTACAAACCCCAGTTCAGTCATACTCTAAAAGCAGGAGATTTTGATAGAAGGTTTGAATTTTGTGCTTGGTTCCAAGGAGAATTAGAAGATAATCATGGTATGGCAAGATGTATACTTTTTACTGACGAGGCAACGTTTACTTCGAATGGGATAGTCAGCTCACAAAATAGTCGCTGGTGGAACGACGTTAATCCACAGTTTACTGTCCGAACTCGTGATCAATATTCCTTTACCACAAATGTATGGTGTGGCATCTTTAAAAATAGACTAGTTGGACCTTTCTTCTTTCGCCAAACTATGAACGCACAACGTTACTTAGAATTTCTAAACACTTCATTGGTTGGTTTTCTTAATGAGCTGCCCAGAAACGAAAGACAACAAATATGGTACCTACATGATGGAGCAACATGCCATAGTACGAGAAATGTTCGCGAGTTTCTCTTGCATATTTTTAATGGAAGAGTAATTGGAAGATTTTTGGATGCTGCTTGGCCCCCAAGGTCTCCGGACCTGACCCCATTAGATTTTTTTTTATGGGGATACTTGAAGCAAAAAGTGTACCTTAAAAGACCATTTGAAAATGTTGATCATTTAGAAAGAACTATTAGGGAAACATGTAATGGTATAACTCCTAACTAAGAAATGTAATAAAAGAATTTTCTCGAAGAACAATTACCTGCTTAGAAAGGAACGGTGGATATGTGGAAACACATGTGCAGTGAGGAAAAAGTGAATCTGCATTTTTCCTTCTCATGCTTTAATGTGTAATGTTGCATTTTGGAAATAAATGTTTCTATTATAATTAGATATTTATTATTGATATTTTATAGAATGTTAACATCGAAATGAAAAACAGTTAAAAACAATTAGTACAAGTGTTATCATATAGCAATTTAATCAACAATTTGCATCTAGTTAAAAAAAAAAAAACGAAAAATGACGAAATATCATAATTGAGCGTGCTTGACCGAAATTTTGTATTTGACTATATCTCTACATCACAAACAAATTTTCCTAATAAAATTTCTGCGTATCTTTCAGAATAAGGGTAGTTTACTCTTGAGGGGTTTCCAAAGAAGCGCTGTTAGCACTGTTATTGTTAACCTCAGAGTGGATCTGCTATGTTTACCGTGTTTTTGAGAAACGTATAATAAAAAAGTTTCCAATTTGTTGCCAACTTTTACAGACACACTGTATATATATATATATATATATATATATATATATATGATATTGACGATATGAAATTTGGGAAAATTTTTGAAATTTTACGAAATTCTCAAATTTTTTTCAATAATTGCGGGTCGTGAATCCGAGAATGTCTCTAGTCACTTTTTGGGCACATGAAAAAAGACGTGTTAAGACGTAGAAATGGAAATAACTACTAACCTTAAATCTTGTAACTTTCTAATACCTAAACACCAGGTTTATGTCCTCCTTCGAACACCTTTTCTTCAATATTACACTATTGAACACACTTCCGAATAAATTTTAAATTGAAATATTAAACTTGGAGGAAATGCTAATGTGCCTGGACGACAGCTAGACATAAAGTCACAAACAAAATTGGCGTTGTTTTTCACCATTGTTAGATAACGTTGGCAATTGTTTTATTCTATTGTCACCTATGATAATTTTTAACTATTGAAAATATACTATTATTGAAGTAGATGACGAAAGGATGCGGGGACGCAACTGATGCTGGGATTCCGAGTTCTTTGATGACACTCTTGACCACATGCAACACTACAACGTTAAATTACACTGAGAATTTAGATGAAACGGATCGAAAGACTTTTAATTGACTGAGATAACTCTTATACGACTAACGTATGCACCGGAACTTGCTGTAGAAATTTCTAACATTAATTTAATGGGAAAGAGAATGGCAGATAGAAGTGGTTAATATAAGTCTTCCCCACGATTGTCGTTGGCTGGACTTATATTAATGTTCTATATTAATTATTTTTACGCCCCAGAGATATTCGGCTAAACACAGGGATCTTCTCTAGAGATCGGCCTTCCTACCAACAGATGGACCCTCATATCGGATAAGTGGACAATGTGAAATGCCAAGATGAGAAGTGAATATTGCACTGATGACAGCTAACTTCGTTGTTATTTTATAACATTCCAATATATATATATTTGAAGTAAGGAAAACTACGGAAAACCTTGTTCTGAGGGTTGTGACCCGGTATTCGAATTTGGATAGAATGATAGTCGAGCGCGCTAGGCACTGTAAGGTGAAGAACTGTTTGTTCGAGTTCTGTCAGGATTGAGGGGTATGGCGCAATCCGAATAGCTCTTTGTAGGCTGGGAAATAATAAACTGTGTTTCATCCTTTATGGGTGTGAGGGTAATAATAATAAATTTGTAGAGCACTATACATACACAGTTTACACGCAAGAGGTTCCTAATAGTTTACACAGTTAATGTACTCCGTTGCACTATTACCGCGTATATACAAAAATTATGTAGTGTAATTATTGATTATAACGCAGATCCCATTATCGTTCAAACTATGTGCTTTCAGGTTCAGATAACCTGATTCCTACAGTTGTCTATAGGGAACATTTATAAATATTTTTTACAAAATTGCTGAATAACGTTAGAAACTACTTTAATAGATAGGAGTGAAACTTTTTAGTTACAAGGTAGATATGATTGAAATTTTGAAAATAACGCGAAAATATTCAGTTATGAACAGCTTTCTTAAGCCAAAAATTATACAATAATATATTACAGAAATAAAATAACTAAAATAAAAAAAGCTAACGTAATATGATATTTGTCAAAAAATTTATCAATTAATACTCAGTAATTTTCAAATATTTTCGATTCAGCCACACTCACTTCGCTTTTTAGAGTTCCGGTATTGAGACTGATTTTAACCCGAACATAGATCGTGACACAGTAACGGCAACAGCGACTTTACGCCAATATTTCTAGACGAGGCTCTTGTTCAGGGAATACTATGATAACTATGTCTCAAACCGTCAGCCAAGTGCGGTTAAGTTTACAAAAAAAGGTTGTCAGAAGAAACCTTATGGCAAATTATGAAAAACTTGCTCACGTCTGTGGATACATGTAGTCGCTAACTTCGTATATACTACCTAGTGGTTGTACTTTCCGTAAGGTACACTGACGAGCCATAAGTGGCGAAACGCGCATCTGTGCCTGATGGATGTTGGTAGCTTACTAGCTTGTATTACTACATAAAAAAATAATCTGGATGCATTTAGATGCCATATAAAAAGGTTTTCTATTTCTTTCTTAGTACTTATTTTATATGCAACTAATCATTGTTTCGTGACCGTCACACACTTTCTTCGCAAACATTTTTTTCCATTAGCTACCATCATCACGATGAAACCGTCATGTTTGTCGGCCGTTAGTAACAGTGATTACTGGATTTTGTTCGAGAATGAAATAAAACAAACGATCAAAGTTTCCAAAACAGTACAACATAATTTAGAAGTAGTGTCTGGGTTAAATATGCAATATTCGCTTAACAATAGTGAAGAACATATTCTATTTATATAATAGAAAGAAAACCAAGAATAAAACAAAGACAATACATTACTTTCATCGTTATTTTATTTATTATTTAGTGAACGCCTGCACGAGTTCTAATTTCCTCACTCACCATGGGTTCATCGGTATTCTTCTGGAACTGTACCAGTCGTACCCTTGTCACATTTTCCATGTCCACATCGCCGTTGGGGCCGTCGAGGTCCTCCCCGCCGTTGAGGTAGGGCATGAGCGGTGGCGGGGTGGCACGCATCGCATCCTCGCCGTAGATTTCGTGGGCGACGACATCGTGGGCTTGCAGCAGCGCCTGGAGCCGAACCGAGAACAAATAAAAAAGAGACGCGTGAGTGAAACGAGTCCCGCTGCGTTGCGCTCCATGGATCGGTATGGGAAAGATTTATGACGCTGGTCATGCAGGATGTTTGATGTTCGCATTGCTAGAAAAGGAAGACGATCCGCTGCTATATAGTGCACCTATATTTCCGGGCAAAGTTTCACAGTGCATGTACGGTATGGTATGATATGTACGGTATGTAATAAATTTCTGGCGAATGCGCGTTTGGTTTACAGCCGTCGGTAATAAACTTGGCGCATTAATCATCATACATATTCTATATGAGGCAGTTGGAACTTTGATCATTCTTTTTTACTCTTTTTAGTATTTCGATTTATTGAAGATCATCTACTAGAAGAGAGAAAAAAATTTGCTACATACATCCTTATTTTGATAAAAATGCATTAGATATACAATATGAGCTAATTTACAAATGTTACCTAGTGTTAATTTATTATTTACATATATTTAATATAGGTTATTATGCTCTGTAAGAAATAGAGGCAAATTTTATAATAAGAGTATTTTACTTTTTTTCGAGCACTATGATACGATATGATAGACAGGAATAGGTCAAAAATTTATATGCATAAAAAATATAAATGTACATTTAACGTTCAACTAACAGACGCCAACGATGTCCGAAACATTCAGAGAATAATGTATTATTATATTTAATAAAATTTAAAAATTCGTTTCTATTATAGAAAACACAAGAAGGAACAATAGTTTTAAGTTCGGGTGGAAGTAATTGTATTCGACTACCAACATATGCAGATTTCTTGAACGTTTCAGGATTATATCTGGTTAAGGAAATATCACCTTTGGAACGTATATCATAATTATAACAGTCGTAGTTAACTATGTAATTGTTTGTTTAATAGGTGAATAGACAGGGAGGTCCTGATATTCGCACATTTTCGATATAAATATGTGAAGAATTGTTATTTATATGAAATTATGCGAAAATTGAGATCGTTATTAAAAGTCCATTGTAATTTAAAAAAAAATTGAAATTGTTATTGGTCTCAATATTCCGGACATACAGGGTGTTACGAAATTCGCGGACACGGACTATGGAATGACTTTAAGCATGGAAACCTGAAAGGAATGTTCCTTTACCATTGAAAACTGCTCTAATCGTGAGTATTACGATATGTTGATTTAAACAATAACGCAGGCCAAGCAGCACGATGCGTTGCGATTTCCTAAGTCACTCGCCAAATGTAATGTCTTTGGAAAAATAGAAAACGTTACGTTATCAACAAGTATTCAGCAACAAATTTGTAATATTGGTGTGGATATTCGAAGAATGTTGTTTCAGGAGTATGGAGTCACTTTCCACAATGCTAGCGAGTCTGATAGTTTTGCGAAGTGTTTTCTAGTCGCATCATTTCTAAATTCGAGGACCTCAACTGATCTGCACGGTCAGCGGATCTCTCAGCTGTAATTTCTTTTTACAGGGTACTTAAAGTGAAAAGTGTTTTGTAATCAACCACAAACTTTGGAACAACTAAAACAATACTTGGACAGAGATTAATGCAATGCGAATTGAATTATTGGGGCAGGTGATGCAACACATTTGTGTGTTATAGGCTTCGAGAGTTTGACTGATGTAACATTTTGAAAATAAAACTTCCGTGTTTTCCCAAGATCCTTTTTCTTTTCCTCTACGTAAATATGCAAAAGGAAGAATGTAATTGCGGTCTGCGTCAGCTTGTATGCCTTCCCTGCTCCCACCCGTATTTCCTTTTTGATATATTTACTTAGTGACTTGAGCAGTACGGCATACTACATTGGCAACAATTTACGTATCATAATATAACACCTAACATGTATATTTTGATTGAATCAAGCTTTTTTTATACAACTGTAATAACATTGTTATTCTCTTTGTCCGTATTTAGTAAACAAGGTTCGGATACTGCAATGCTTATGTCTCTACGTAAATATGGAGAAGGAAGAATTTAAGTGGGATATACGTCATGCTCTCACCACTATTTTTCATTTCATATATTTACTTGAGCTTGAGCAGCACCTCCGAAATAATTCATGATTCAGGGTTTTGATCAACGAATGCGCGAAATAATTGAAGCCACGGGCATATCGTAAGGTACAGTGTTTGTTCTCAGTGAAGAATAAACGCAATCGTGAGGTCCACTTTGAGGCTGTTTTGTTTTTTCACAATTATGGACGAAACATGGATACGCTATTACAATTCGGAGACAAAGGAACAGTCAAAACAGTGGGTATTTAAAGGCGAACGGGCTTCGAAGAAGGCGAAGACGATGAAATTGCCTCCGTTTTTTGCGCTACACACGGAATCATGTACACTGATTATTTGGAAAAAAAGCACAAACAATAACTGGAAAGTATTGTGCGTCATTATTGAACCGGCTGAGAAAAGAAATCTAGAAAAAACCTCCTCATTTGAAAAAGAAAAATATCTTCTTCCGTCAAGACAATGCACGGGTGCACATCTGCGTAGTTTCCGTGGCCAATATTATGGAATTAAAGTTCAAATTAGTCAAATTTCAAAAATGGGTCGCCCGACGACGGTTCATGTCGAATAAGGAAGCCCCAGCAGATGTCTATTTTGAGGACCTTCCGAAATCCTACTTTCTTTGGCGGGCTTAGAAAAACTGGAGAGACGCTTGGAAAAGTGTGTAGAGTTAAATGGAGATTATGTTGAAAAATAAATAAAAATCTAGAGAAAATACTTTGTTTTTCTATCTTTTTTTAAGGACTTATTGAACGACCCTCGTAGATACACACATAGTATGTGCTGTTACATATCGTACATACATTATTCTTAACATTAAGATGTCTTTTAGGCGTATAAACGTTTTGAATCGCTTTTCTTCTTTTAATAATCTATATAGCTCACTAATAATCACATCGCTAATTTAAAAACAAGTTGATTCTGACAAAAATTTAAATTTAATTAATTTAGGAATTATTTCGTAACAAAATACATCCACAAAATAAAGAAATAGTTTTTACACCATTCTATTAATTAATCGATATTCTGATGGTACTGTAAGAACTTTGCCATCTTCTTAAATTCTGCCAGGGGGCATGTACTAGTTATTAGATGTATTGTTTGAATTTGGGACATATTTTCCTCATCTAGAAATTATTGTTTGGTGTTCTTTTCCACGTGTTGTTATCAGTTAACATGAAAAGTTCACGTTTGATGTTGCATCTTATATTTTCTATACAGTAAAGTGTTTCAAATTGTTAAATTGTTGTGAGAATATTGTTAAAGAAATGTATTAATTTTTAATTAAGCACTATTAAAATCTTAGAAAATTGCCAACGAAGAAAAATTGGGTGCATATTATAGCAGTTATTATTAGAGATGACAAACGCAGGTGGAATTATTACTTTTTTGCAGCAACTAGACAGACTCGAGTTTTTTCCACTCTCGGGGAAACTAGTGGGCAAGACGAACCCTTTCTTATGAGACGAATAGACAACAGTCTGTGTAGTCGCTGCAGAAAAGAAATAATTTCACCTGTCTTAATCATCTCTAGTTATCATATTCAACAATTCTGCGATGCCTTATGGTTTATCTGCTATATAATCTCGGTGTTTCTGACACATATTGTTAGCGCGCATGGAAAGAATGTTACAACAATTTTCACTTTTATTTCAGTAAAAGGGAGATTTGAAAGGATCATTATCCACACTTTACTGACCAAGACAGGTCAAAGTTTATAACAAAAGAAACTGAACAAGTAAATAAGTATTTTATTAAAAACATCATTTATTGAACTGTCGTAAAAACTAATGAACGTAGTTAAAATTAAACCAAAGTTTACTGAGATGATTATGTTGATATTTAGATAAGTAAAAATTTTTATACTTTCCACCAATCCTCCGTTTATTTCAGTACATTTATCATATCGATTCCGAATGTGTGTTAAAGTATTTTTCAATTATTGAGGTATAACTTCCGCACAAGTTTGTCGTATTTTTACCTAAAGTTCTGCTTGGTTCCTTGTACGTGTTTTATAATTTTTTTGAACTACAAGACTCCTAAAAAATCTAGTACCATCAGATCAGGCGATCTGGATGGCTATGCTACCTCGACCTATCCAACGATTGGAAAAATATCGGAAAAATTTAGTAACCGTTTCACAATTCTGGCGTTATAAACGGAACAACTGTCTGATTTAAATTTCTTCTTTCTGCAACGGTAAGTTCATTTATTGCGTCTATTTCTAAGAAATTTCCTCAAAAAAATCTCAAACTTTGACTCGTCACTCCAAAGCATGTGTTTCCAATCATCTAACGACCAATCTAGATGAGAACGGGCCCACTGTAGCCGTTTTGCTCTGTTGCCTCGACGTAATAAGGGTTTTCGAATATCAATGCGTCCATGAAGGTCCGCTTGTTGAAGTCGACGTTTTACCGTACTCGCCGAAACTGTACTTCTTCGGCTGTTATTTGTGGCGCTGTTAATTTTCTATTGCGTTTGCTTAATAATACAATTCTCAAATCTTCAGCTTTTGTTGTTTTCCTAGATGCTCCAGGACGAACACGATTTTCTATTGTTCCAGTTGTCCGATATCGCTTTATGATGTCATTTACTGTTGAACTTCTCATATTTATTTTTTCAGCAATTTGTCGCCCCGAATATCCTTCTTCAAACAGCGTAATAATGCGTGAACGTTTTTCTACACTGGTAGGCTTGCCACGTGCCATTTTGAAATAAATTTTCTTAAAACTTTCGCGCAAAAACGACAGATGCACACCAACGCACGTTTAACAGTAAAATGAAGCAAATTTATATCTTTACGCCTGTGATAAATAAACAAGAATGATACTGCGGTATATTTCCTAAATGTGTTGTTCGTTAATAATCCCCAAACGACCCGTTTCAGAAGATCGGTACTTCCGAGAAATTCTTGGAATGATAATAAAAGAGACTTTATTGTGGTTGTCGCAATATTTCTACTTTACATACTAATTTATGGCTTTAATCCCTTAGAAAAGAGTGTATGCTTAATATTTTTCTAATTTTATGTATTAATAATTGTATACAGTGTGATATAATAGATTTTTATTGCATGACCAAACTTCATTGAACGGCAGTGTACATATATCTATGAATACAATGAACGTGTATGTGTTTAATTCTTTGAAGCTTGTTCATATGGCACATACGGAAGTAAAGTTAATGAAACACGTTTTGGGATAAAAACATGAATGCTACTAGATACAAACTTTTCAACGTTATTTGCTTTGTTACAATATCCGGTGCTTTCTACGATACGCCGGAAAATAACGAGTTAATGCAGCATGTCTCATTATCAATTCTATTTGCGTTGTGTGAAAGCACGGTCGTGTTTGATGAATACTGCAAGGCACTTAGCTGCGTGTAAAAGTTTTGCTTGTCTGAGCACGACATACAAGGTTTCTAAGGGCGACACAAAAACAACGAAAAAATATAAAAATTGGATATCATCATATTACAGTCAAGAGCGAATACGAGGAGATATTTGATGAAGATGATATTTGTGAATTTCTCTTAAACTTAATGCCATCTTAATATCCGCCTGTTATAAATCGCCCGATGAAACTTTTCGCTATATAACGACCACTTTAGGAAATTGACCCGCTGACGTGACTTTAACGCTTCCTTGCTTGCAAAACGCAAAACAAGAACAATAGTTTTGGCATTATGGATTTATTAAATAAAAGAAAGTTAGATAGCAGAGAACCAGACTCGTTTATTTTTCTAATTTCGTATTCATGGAAAAGTAAATTTATATAAAAGAATATCTGATGTCAGTTCGGATATCTAATATTGCGTATGTATTCTGCGGAGTATAGCTCCGGATGGTCTAAATTTTACATACCTCCGTCTCGCTGTCGCCAATATAGAATCGATGAATGGTAGTCGTATAAATGAATGGAAACCGTATAAATGTTATTGCTTTGTGACAGACAACCGTATTGAGTAGTTTTATTGGAACATTTCGCGTATTCTGTTTAATTCAGGTAATGAGTTATGCATTAAATAACAATTTTTGATATATCAGATTAATTATGTTTTCCCTCACGGTTGTGAAGGAAAATCATTGTGGTATACATAGGGTGATCGGTGAGAAACCCCCAATATTCAAAGAACCGCGCAGTTAAACGATCTACCTATGCAGCAATCCACAAACGAGTTGATGCATACATCAAGGTGGACGGTAGGTCATGGTGTATTTGAAAATTTAACTTAATAATACAAAATAAATACTCTTTTCTATTCTATTCTTTATAACTTATGCATTTTGCTTAGAATGCATGAGCTACTCAAAATAAAATATCAAATAATAACAGCTTCGCAAGAATGAGCAATATCGTTATCTTAGTAGCCGTTAATATTCAAGAATGTTTTATTTTATTTATCCTCCTAACACCTTCTCCCAATATTGGGCGTTTCTCACGAATCATCCTGTATACCTAATAAGTATAGGTACTTCTAAGCTACAACATAAATTCCTTTGCCATCTCTTATCAAACTTTTAGCATCAAACAAACTAAAGTATTTTCTACAGTTTACAAAGAATGTCAAAGTTCGATCAAACGAGTAGAGAGATGAAAAGAGTATACATGGGAAATTGTGGCGTGAAACAACATTTGCTACAATAAACTTGCATATTTTTCAGCAATTGTGCAAGTGTATGTACCGTTCTTATTGAAATGTTAATGTCACAAATTTTAAGAGTTCTAATAAATTCTTGAGCGAGTTTGAATTAAACATTTTATATTACTTACTACTGTATGCAGTGTTCCTATGGTTTTCTTTAATCTTCATTTAATACGCTAGGTACGTTACGTCGTTTATTTTATCGACTTTTTCAAGTGGTCTACTTTTGGGATACTGTTAATTTCTTATTGCCATCACTTCATTACTCGTTGCTATTGTCCTATTTCCAGATATTTCTCAATCTCTATTCTTTTGTAAATATTTTTAATTTCCCTTTTAAGTTTTATTTTCGTCGAAATACTTATCGATTATTCATTGATTCAACTTTGTCATAGGCGATTGAACAATTATTCGACCGGCCAGCTAGTAAGATAAATTCATGCATATAATTAATGCTATTGTAACAGGTGAAGTTATATGTGTCATACAATTGGTGGTGACGGGAGCGCGTTTTTTCCCTGACTGCTTCAAGCAGTTCATGTGGCAACAATATTTATCAATAGAATGGCGAAGTTGAGCGACAAATTTGGCAGCTGCTGTTGTAGTCCGCGTGTACGGTTCCATTGGAAACAATGGTTCGCATTTGAATCTGCGGCAGCTCGTTGTCACCCGCGTACTACTGCCCTAATTTTGACGAAAGTTGCGAGCGCAGGGATCGAACACAGAGCTTTGAGACCGATAGCTAGTCGCATTTGGCATTACACTACCAATACCGTGAATTACGAAAATTACTTTACTATGTAAACAGATTTTTCATTAGAAAAGAATCAAGGACATCTGTTGATAAATAGCCGATACTCACTGGGTCTAATCCTAAGATAGGGAACATTTAGTTCATGTATTAGGTATATTTCGGTCTGCACAAATAAATGATTTACTTACAAACTCATTCATTTTGTATTATTAAGTAAGTCGACAAATATAGGTCTAATCTCCATGATATCGCGTAATGTAATGTAGTATTATAAAAGAAAAGTTGTGGTCATGATTTGCATAATATATGATATTCCCGGGTTTTTGTTTATTATTTTACACATTTTTATAAAATGAAATGCAGAAATACAGAGATGATAATAGGAACTTGTTTGGTTTGAATCGGTATCTATAATACTAAATAGCAAAAATTTTTGTCAGATAAATTTACTTAACGTTCATGCATTGTCAAAACAGCATGTTTTTTTTTACACAGGTATGAAGAATTAGACTACATTTTGTGAATTTTCCCTAGTTTAAAGCATGTCTCTTTTCAAATGAAATGAACATTTTTTCACTAATTACTTCATAAAAAGCTTAAAATGCATTTTCTAAAGAAGTACCACGTAAGTATAAAAAATTACTATTACAAATACCGTAAGCTTTCTACAAAGACGGGTAATTTGGGACCAATTTCGTTTTAGTGGGAATTCGTATGAGCAAGTAACCCAAAACTTCCATTAATCATTCCGTAGAAAACATTTATTTGGTAGATCATAATTCTTCGGGATGTCAAAAGCTTTCGTCCGCATCTACATATGACTGCGTTGCTTATATACGAAAAAACAATGTTTTTCTATCCCTATACGTCCATGGCCGGGATTGATCATTTATCGGTTAAACGGCTGCTGTCGATAAGTGCCGAAATGGAATACATCTCGTGATGCATTACTCAATGGAAGAAGACGAAGCAACGTGTCACTAGATCCTTTTCGTGTGCTTATTTTTTCGCCCAACGTGCTCGTCCAAGGCATTTATCATAAAACGCTATGATTTATAACGTTATTATCATGCTGTTTACTTGAGTACCAGCTGCCTGTGCATACATATATAACCAATGCGCAGCTTTATGTAGAACGACTGTTTCAACTCTAATGTCTACCTACTAATATCTCGACTGATGCTGGCGGTGAATCAAGAAATATTGGATAACTGCGTTTTATATTTACTATATTTTATAGGAGTATAAGGTAATGGTTGTTTCAAGTTAAATGGCAGAAATATAAGATGTTCAGCTATGTGTAGATTGATATGTTTGTTTTCTGTAGCAAGATCGAAGTAAATTCACTAATTAGGATAAAATCATTTTTAGTTTAATCAACCTGAAGAGAAGAATAACGGAAACAAATATGTTCTGTAGTAAATATCTTTGCTCGCTTGTACGGTGTCTTAACGCCTCAATATTTTCTTTAGTAGAATGTAATAACACATAGATATTAAACGTTTGGTCTTTATCTTCTTGGCCACAGCAATATTAGTTGATAATAAAATAAAACAAATAACTTAATCAGAACTTAAAAGCATTATAAGAGATATCAAAATATTCAAAGAATAAGTATTAACGCAAGATAGTTTCGCTATACGTACTATCATACTTGGGATGTTACGATGTTCAAAACGAAAACCTTAGAAGGAATAAAGTGCTGTGTGCATCTGCAATTATTTAGAATTAACCGTAGTCTAGATTAATTGACTTCCTGTAGCAATTCATTACCGTTTATCAAGCTGGATAAGAGTATATTGATTACTGTCTTTATTGTTTGCTTGATTTTAGTAATTTCACATACAAAAATAAGAATCTGAGAAACAAACAAGAAAATGTAAGCTAGGGTTTAGAAAGAAACGTACGTAACGTTCAAAATGATATGAGATATTGAACTCGTCACAAAACACATTAGTTATATAGATCAAATTAAAAGACAGTGCAGGTTAGTAAATAAATAAAAGCAAATAGCTGACACAATCACAATGTAAAAGTGAAATTCAGCACAAAACATTAAAATATTTGTTTAAATAAAATAAAGTTACATATTACTAAGAAACTTCCAAATACTCACCAACGCTGTAAAAGCAATCCATTAAGAGATATTCTTTGATCTTGTTCTTAAAAAGTGTTAAATTGCTTATTGACTTTATATCTCTATTCATCTGATTATACAATGCAATTCCAACATATATAGGATTGTTTGCAGATAGCGTTAGGTGATGATTCGGAGACAGTAAATCTATACCTTGTCTTGCAACTATGATGGCAGTTATTTGTGTGGAATTGATTAAGACGGGAAGAATACAAAAGTATGGTACTTGGAGGGGTCCTTATTTAATAAATAATGGGCGACAAGATGTGCCATATTACGCATGCCGTGTTTTCGAATGCGAAATACAAACACAAATCTCGGATCAACTCCCCAGCAGGTAATGCCATATATAAGCCTTGATTGAAAGTAAGCATAGTAATAATTTATTAGATCTAGTAGTCTGTAAGTTGCGGAACATATCGGCGACAAGGAGGAACACAACGTTTCAATATGTATTTCCCAGCCAAGATCACAGTCCATGTGAATGTGCAGAAGTTTTATGTTTAATAGACGCCGAGTTAACTTTTAATAGATAATTAAGACATCAACCTCATTAATTAAAACGGCTCCAAATAATAACAATTGAATTTTGAAATAATTGAAATAATCTTCATGCTAAGAATTAACGTTAATAACAACTTTCATGACCACTTCTGGTAAATGGGAGATATATCGATAGTTGAAAATATTTTGGTCGACAAAGTTTTAACGAATGTGAACGTATGTGAATTTTTAAATTTCCATTTTACTCGCTTCCGCGTATTCTTTTAATCGAAGCTTATCGTGACATACCCTGTATATTCTTTAAATGATTCAGGATAAACAGAGGCGAGAAACCCGTTGTCGAAACAATTATTCCAATCTGCAGTGGATATCTCTGAAGCATGCCCTTTAAATGATTCAACGGCCTCTTCCGATGTCAAAAACCGCTCACCACCCAATTAATTTTTGACAAAAGAGAACAGGAAGAAGTCATTAGGTGATAAGTCAACTGGCAACGGGTTATTAATTCAATGTTATTCTCCTTTAAATAATCAACTGTTCGATGTGCTGTGTTTGTGTTGCCGTTGTCGTGGTTAAGGATGATGTGTCGATGTCTGCTTTTTTTGTGATTTCATCGAAGACTCGACGCAAACAAATTGTTGTATGCCAATTTTCGATCTTCGAGAGAAACGGTAGCAACAGATCCGATTTTACGGAAGTAAAAAGCAATAATTTTTTTTGAAGCGCTTCGTGAACGAACAACTTTTGTTGTTTTTGATTCTTTTTAGAACATCCAAACAGGGGACTGTTGTTTTGTTTCGGCTTCGTATGAATATATCCAGGTTTCGTCACCTGTTACAATACTGTATATGTTGGCAGAAGCACCTTTGAAGCATTTTTTTGCAGCAACTCACATGAGCTATTTTTTTACCTTTGGTTAAATTGTGTGGAATTCAACGACTGCAAAGTCTCTTCACGATTAAATTCTCATGTAAAATCGTTTGTATTCGACTTTTGCCCGATATGTCACGTGTCGATCCGCTTCAATCACTTCTCTCACAGCATTGATGTTTGCCGGCACGACAGCAGTTGATGGACGACCTTCACGAAATTCGTCACTGATACTAGTACATCCACGGTTAAATTCTGCAAAGCAGTCATAAACTACGGTTTTGGATGGTGCTTCATCACCAAAGGCAGAATGAAATCGATCGGTGCATTGTTGTTGCGCTAAGCCACTTTTAAAATCGTAAAACATCACCACATGAAAATGTTCACGAGAAATGTCAATATTTTTCGTTTTTCTGTTAATGGTGTTTATCATACCAGTAGTTTAAGACAATCAAATTGAAATATACGGCAAGTGCCATCTAATGGTCAATTCCGGACATTTTAAATGCTCGTGACTGACAGCGCTACTCGTGGTGGTAATCATAGCGATTATAGTAGCGTTATTTAGTATGTTTGTATTTCGCATAAAAGAATTTCCACTTAAATATAGACATTGTTACAGTTTAAAACCAAGTATATGTTATACAATTTCTGGCATGCATACTTTTATACATCTTTAGCAAAGAAATCTCTCACTACAGGTAAGTATATAGTAACTAATGCTTATACTTCGTTTATCATGCGTAACATGCAACAACCAAGTCAATTTTTATGGTTCTACATGAACAAGGTTATATTGGAGGAGTCTCTACGACAAAATCTCCCATTGTACAGTAAACCTAGTTGTAATGAAAATTTGATACAGTTATTTGCCACAAATTTATTTTGTTAAACAAAATCAAAACATCCATAAGAAGCTATTAATGGATATATAGATACTATGCTATTACGTCACACGCAGACGCGCATCAAGGCGACATAAACAACAAATATTGCATAACAACGTTTACTTTGCACTCACAAGTTCCGAGGACCCCCGACCTCAATATCATCATCAATCCATATTTCGAGTCATCAGAATTAGGAATCCAATTAGATCTCTAGAGTTCGCAGTTTTTTTCAATTAAGCGCCATGCTGATAGTATCGCTGCTGCTGCAGCTGGGCTGAAAACATCTTCAAATTCAGAGCAGCTGCAGCAGCAGCAACACCATCCACAGTAGTGACAGTTGTAGATGAAGCCGATGGTAAATCATCCAAGATGTGAGCGAAGATACAATGCTATTTCTATTTACATATACATAGTATTAATTTTTATTTTCTATTAAGCAAAACTGAACAAAGCGTACATAAAAATGTAAATAAATTAAATGGCAGGACTTAAGTAGATTTACAGAAAATAACTAAATATGTACGTAAAATTGCGTACTCGCTGGATGTGAAAATTATAGTAAGTAGTATGGTAAATAACATATAAATATCGGCAGCCTCCGCACTACAGAAGATTAATTAATTACATTAATTAATCTTGTGTGGATGGCCGTTTCGAAGGTACGAATGATCCTCATCATCTACCAACTGAATGTATTCGGTTACCGGTTGTACTTGTGGTGCGGAGGTTGCCGATACTTATGTGTTGTTTACCATCAAAATTGTAGTTATACGTACGCTAAAACTCTGTATTATTTCTTTAAGAAAAGAAGTAATAAGAACTTCTACAGTTATAGTTGAGTAGTGACTAAAAGTGTTTAGCTATTTGGTTTTTAAGGCAAGGAAGCAAACAAGCAGCAAGTACATTTCAAAATTCGTGTATAAAAGCATATACATGTTACCAACATTGTCATCTTATAGACTGGTCAAAATTAATGTTCTTGTCTCGCAGATATGTATTTACGACTGCGTTCGATCTTTCACTGTTTTCTAGACGTTGCGCTGCAGGAAAGTAGGACGCAAACAAGTTTTTGACAGTAAAGCGTTTTGTTTTCAGCTGGCGAAGTTAGAAACAAGCCTGTAGGGTGCCATTTTTCGCAACGTACATATTTATCAACTTTTAATATTAACGTTACTAGAGAACTTTCTTGAAATAATGACGCCGAGTATGTCACTTTTATTAGACCCTTATATCATTATTTAAGGAAAACTCTCTAGTAACGTTAATATTAAGAAAAATCATTAAGTTGCTTATATACAGTGTAGCTATATTTTAGGAATCAAAACAAGAAATGGTATACAGGATGATGAAGACCATTCGTGTCCCCGAAACGGTCGTCCCGGATTAATTATTATATAATTAATTAAACTTGTGTGGTGCCGAGGTTGCCGATACTTAATTTATTATTTTAGTTTATTATTAAACAACTTTTATTTAGAACATTTTTCTTTTAAATGAAAGATAGAAAAACGCTACTTTTTTGCGGTCCTGGACCACATACAATACAACGTACGCAGTGAAGAATAATTTTACCTCAAGTGCAAACTATAAGCGTCTCGAAATGTTTAGGTTTCAAACTCTACTGGGTTTCTTAAAGCAAACAAAGATAAAAGTTCTACATTCCGTATCGTTTGACGCGATAATAGAGCTTTCCGTGTACGCTAGGCACAAAATGAGATAAATACTATATTACATTTTCGCGGTAGTTATTTCGGTGAAAAATATAACAGCACGTAATAAATCTATCGCAATCGTCTGCACACAATAGCGAGGTATAAATTCCAGAAAATCTTGGGTGTTACTAAATTGCACGCCGCTAGTTTAGTTTCGTCCTCATTATAAGTTTCCTTTTTACCGAACTTCTCTCAGAATGTTACCTTGTACTTGGGTGAAAGCGCTTTTATATGATGATAGCAAAAGAAATCAAAATGATGTCGATATAGATTAAATTTATGTAATTGTATATAGAGCTGAATCGAGCGAATGAATGAATAAGATCCTTTTAGTAGCACCACCTGCTTCCAGTAAGTGCGCTTATACATAAATAATAAATTGACAGCGTACCATGGCGGTTTATTGGATTTTGAGCGAAGGGTCTCGTTTCGTTTTCAGGTACAGTATTCGAGATAGTTATGTTGCATAACGTTCTCTTTACTGCCTAATAAAACTTCCGCATTTTAGGAGGATAAAACTTCATTTGATAACATTCCCTATAAAGTTAATAATCAAGTTTACAGTTTTCCATACAGAATCTAGTAGGTACGACAAGCGTTTGTTGAAAGTATAGGATGTCCGCTAATACAAAAGCGCAGATACCAACACTGGTGGACTTACATATAAACATAGTTTTTAAAGTTGAGTAGAAGCATACATTGGCTCTACTGGTTAGGTTTCAAAATAGTAGCACAAAACAAAGGTAGCGAAAGCGAAATTAAATTACTTTACTTGGGTTTAAGCTTTCGCAAAATGCCCCGCAACTGGAAAATAAATGTTTCAGGCAATGTATCGTACATCCCAGACGCGAATAAATATCTACGAGGGATGTTTCCAAAGTCCTGGAAATTTGGTTATATTTTTTTATTTTGTCAATTTTCATCAATATTACAATGTAGTTTTTCTATATAATGCCAATTTAACTGAATATATTTATCCTAATGATAAACTCATTTTTTAAGCCCTTTTTAAAGAACTTTTTCGGTGTCTCCGCAGTCCACGTATTTGTGTGTCAGTTAAACACTCAAATCGAACACCCCGTAAAGACTTTTTAAAAACTGGGAATAGATGAAAATTACTGGGTGCGAGATCTGGCGAGTAAGGTGGACGCGGAAGTAACTCCCGTCGTAAATCGTTCAAAACATACTTTGTCTTTCTTGCGCTATGGGGTCTGCAGTATCCTGTTGCAATAGCGGACGCCCATGCAGCTTTCCAGGCCGTTTTCTGACAAGTGCCTGCCGCAGTGGTCCGTATAATAAATTCGAATAATATTCTGTCTTAATTGTAGTACCATTTGGTAGATAATTCATAAAAGTAATCACTACGCAATCATAGAATACAGTAAACATGATCTTTCCAACAGACGGAACTGCACGCGCCTTAAGTGGAGGCTCTTCTTCCAGTTTACGTCATTCTTGGTATTGACTTTTAGTCTCAGGATTGAAATAAAGAATCCACATTTCGCCAGTGGTTATTATCCGTTACCAAAATCCATCACCGTAACGGGCTAACAGCTCTTGAAGTTGGCAACAAGTGTCAGTGTTCTCTTTTAGTAGGTTCTCCTCTCCAGGGCAGTAATGATTCGTGGATCGTCTTCTAATGATAATACACCAGTTTTAAAATGATCGACCCCCTGATATACACTATTTTTAGATTCTAGTTACAAAAACAGTGCTACGAAAATGCTTCTATATCAGTCGAACACTTGACTCAGACTGAACTATATTGCACTGGATAGCTGCATAAACATGTTAAAACTTGTCTATCACCAATAGCACTGCCTATAAGTTCTGTGTAATTTAATTAGAGTACAATTCCGAGAACTTTGGAAACATCCCTCGTATGTATGTCAATTCCGCGTATGTATCTTTTTTGTTTATTTACAGTGATACCATCACAAATTCTGTGAAAATCGACTACTCCATCGCGTACTTATATTATTTAGATGGGCATTTGTTTTCTTGCTAATCTGTCGCCCAAAAAAAAAACAAAAAAGACAGACAACGTTACCAATAAACTATAATTCCCAGGTTTAATTATTAACAAGTAATTCTATTTATTCGAAAAAAAAAAATAACTTTAGAGATACAAGCATTAGAAATGTCTTTTAGAAACTAATAGAGATCCAAATTCAATCAATCAGTTTGAGAAATTATTCTTTTTTTAGCTATACACTTAAAAAAAGCAGATATTCACATTCATTTTCCAAGTAGTCTGTTTAACGAAATCTGGCTAGAATGGCAACGTTATACGAGTAGATTTAAAAAGTCATCAATGACAATCTATGCCAGAATACGGTTTGTGAATTGATCCCATTGATGTACCAAAAATTTAAACATAAAATGTTGTTATCAAATCATAAATAACAGTTGCCAAATATGTACTGCAGTGATTTAATTAATTCATTCCTTGTAAAATTATAGTACTGAGTTATTATGGGCCAATTTTGATAAATGATTGGTAAAGTTACCTGTTCTATTAGTCTATGATATTATTACTGTTATGCATACCATATAAGACAAATTAAGTACCCAAAGATACCCATGCTGTACGTAGCTTGCAATAATGAGAAGAAATCCTTAGAAACTCATAGTATCATTATTTGCCATTATGCCATTATTTGATAGGAGGGTCGTAGACTATGTGAAGATGAAGATCAGAACGGACCAGTAAGTGTCAATCTGATAGGTTATGCACGTAGACAATCAAATTTTATTTAATAGCTTATATATAATAAGAAAAGTAAAAGAGAATAGAAGCAAAACAAATATCATACATATTCAATAGAAAGAAGCATCTTTTATAGACATATATCACATTTTAGAAGGTACCATCGCATGTCCCTACTTGAGTATCCTTTTTTTTCGTTAAATACGTAACTACTAAATTAGTTTCGGTTGTCAACTTGTATGAACCTACACTGATTATCGCCAAACATAAAAGTTCCTTATCCATCTCGATATCAAGATCCGTTGCATGTTGAACGAAATCTAATATACTTCATTGCTTACCATTCTTAGGTATATTGAGTTTTCCAGACAGTTCCTTGAAAGTAAATAATTAATCTCGCTTTGTATGCTTTGATCCATGACTAAATTCCACTCTAAAGTAATGCAACATGCTTTTCTCGATATTTGTTTTGCTTCTATTCTCTTGTACTTACTCTTACTAACTTCTCTTCGTTATTCTTCTTTGTCGTAAAAAGATATACGGGGCTGTCGGGTTCTTGGTACCGCATTAGATTACATTGCAAAATAGAATACACAGCATAAATCTCAGCATAGGATAACACCCTATTAAAAAAGGTCTATTAATCATACACGAGTATACATAAATTACAATTAAACTCATACAACTTTGCTGGCAAGCGCGATTGACAAGTTAGTACGACGTAATATACTGAAACTGTACAATCAATGCAGTTCTCAGACTCAGGTGATTGCTACTGTAATTAGGCTGTCAGTTGCACTTTGGCACTTTTATGCTATTTATATATATTCTCAGATTAATGTACAAAAAATACTTCTGAGGTGTTTTATACCATATACCAGTTTAGATGCGTGACTTGGAGCACCTTTTAAACATATATCAAATATTAAAAGATTATTTTTTATAAAGGTGGATCGATATCAATCTACTTTCCATTTTTATTAAAATTGTTGGGAATCTTCCCATTGGGCCTTTCTTGCCTCTCGTATGGATTTAGAGTTGTGGAAAGAAATTATGCCAAAACATAATACTTGTATAATAATCAGTAGAAGACTCAAAGAAAGTACTTAAATAAGACTTGGATATCATATATCGAAAGAATATAATACTTTAAGAATTTAGGAGCAGAAATGTAAAAACGTTCAAGAAAGATTAATATAAATAATATATAGGATGTTTCAAAATAACTAGGCACTATTACTAGCTTTGTTATTGGAGCTATGAAGTAGGTTAAGTTAGCTTAATCTTTAGAGCTGATTATGATGACCAAACTAACTAAAAAAATTAATTGAACAGCCTGTATATTTATATTTTAAATAAAAGAGAAATTAATTCTCGACAAAAATTGTTGAGTTATTGATATAACTTTTATATCAAAATCCTTAAGGTAGTCGTAGACATCTGAACACACACATCATATGTTTAACAAGTTTGTGTCATTATTGTGTTTAGTTCTACCTATTTGTCAACTTTAAGAAATCTTCATCACAGTGTTAAAATGCCTTTTATTTACTCCGAAAAGTGTGATATGTTGGAAACTTTTATAATATGTAGAAGAAACAGTACTAGAGCATTAGAATGCTATCGCAAACATTTTCCTAATCGAAATACTCCATATCGAAGGTATTTCTTAATTTAGAGACAATGAAATTTTGTTTATGAAGAAATGGACTAGGAAGAGAATTATTATTAGTGAAAATATATATTGCCCTATTTTGAAGCATTTCCAAATAATTCTATTAGAGATTTGGTAAATGGTCCAGTACAAATTTTATTACCTGCAGACGTGAACAGATGCCTTATCTTTGTCGCTAGTTAGTTGCTTCTTGTAGAGAAATTCCCGGCCTTTTAAGAAATATCATTTGGAGCGACGAATCAATTTTTTTCAAATTCTGGAATATTTCACCGTAAAACGGGTAAACCGGTGACCGGTCACTGGTTGATGATGAGGACCATTCGTGTCCTCGAAACGGCCGTCCAGGACTAATTATTATATTACTATATAATAAATTAAACTTGTGTGGTGCGGAGGGTGCCGATACTTATGTGTTGTTTAGAACTATCGATCTATCGAAAAGCTACAAATATTCTTAGTCTTATCTCTATCCCTTCTTTTAGGATTAGTGATTTTTAGAAAATGAAGTTTTGGATTAATATTTAATTAATACTGGGCGGTGAAAAACAATTTTAATTTTAAAAGCATAAAAAAAAAACTAAATATAGTATAAGAAAATAACATTTATTGAACAAAAACGAAATGCTGTATGTATTATGTATAATGCTACGCATTGCCACAGAATTACTGTATGTCGCTCACTGTTTAAGGTGTAAGCCTGCAGAAACGAGTTGCGCTTTACGAAATTAGCAGAGACTAGACAGACTAGTGTTTTGTCGACCCTCGAAGAAACCAGTAGGCAACACGAACCCATTCCCATGAGACGAATAAACACAAGTCTGTCTAGTCTCTGCTAATTTCGTGAAACGCACGGAAAGTTTAGTCGTTTCTACAGGCTTACTAAGGTCCCATTATAAATTTGAAAGCGTATTCTCCCATTCACTATTAAACAAAATACATTAAACTAAATGTATTCTGACAGTCACCTTCACGAACGAAGCGAGGGTTTTGTGGGGCCCGGTGGGGGCCATTTGCGTCTATTAACAAAACCGTCTCTGGTAAACTTGCATTCATCCATCCAAATATTTTTTTGTAAAAACTCTGGATCTCCCTGGAGCCACATTAATATTAGCTAGCAAAAACCGAGACGACGAGCCTCATCGTCGGCATTAAACGTTTGCACGATGTTACAGGCGTATGCGTGAACTATATTATGCATTGACAGGATGCGCTGTGTATCGATGAATATGATATACCTGAATAGCAGGGTACCCGTACCCTCCATAATTCACATAAAAAGTTTCTACCTTTTATTGTATAGCAGTTACACGCCTTTAGTGCATCATACGCTTTTTTGCTTTTTTTCACAAAGGCCAAAATAACTCTAAAACAGTAACGATAGGTAAGAAGATGTTTTATAAAATTGGCTTTAAAATGCCTAGCAGAATCTAAAAATGCAACAAAAAATATAGGTTTCTATTTATAATATCAATGTTGGCCATGACATTATTCTTTCTAAACAGATCATAGCTAACTATGGTTAACCTCGAAGTTCCAAAATCGAAATATCATTACAAATTCAAGAACTTTTAATGGACGAGTTCCGTGAATCACTCTATATATATTTTCTTTCATCCCTATATGTTAGGAAAGAGTACCCATACACTTATTCTGCTCCAAGGCAGCAAATTGAATATGCGTTACGTGCCCAATACCGCGCGCATTTTTAAATTAGCAAAACTTGGATTCGCTTCTATAATTTATATAATATAGTATATATTTTTATTTAGATAATTTAAATACTAAATATTTGTCAAATAAGTAAATTAGCCAAATACGAGGTTACGTAAGGGGAATTTCGACTAAGGTGAGAGATTATTTAGCCTTCCTTTATTCCTTTGTTCGTAATAATGATTACTAACAAGGGAAGTATGGGAAGTGTCAGACGCCGATTTTAATGAGACCGCGTCAGTTTGTAGACCCCACCGAGTGTTGCTCAACGGCGCCCTCCGTTGCTGTGGAGATGCTTTTCTAGGGGGTGCAATCCACCCTTCAAAATTACTTCAAATTTCGGTTTTCGTAAATAATGTTTAAACGGTTAAAGATAGAAAAAAAGTTTCAATGGCAGACTGACACCATTTACGGAGCTCTTTCGATTGGTATGGGTATTCATATACAGGGAGTTACAATAAAGACGCAACAGCGTTTGTTATGCTTATTTGTTCGAATTGCAGGAAATGATTGTAACGGCTGTATTTGTTGTCAAAGTGCAAAAGTGGTTTTGATAATTGTACAGGCTGTCCACAAAATGATGAAATTTTAAATACTTGCTTATTTTAACGAGATACGCTGGATATCGTTACGAGGTTGCATTGTATGTTAAAAACTAGTGTGAATTTATATCGGGCACGACATGTCTATCTATGATAATAACATTTCTACTTTCGAAGTTGTGATGTCATAATATATACACGTCACCTTAATGAGACAAAGCACTATTTTATAAAAGACCCACATAAGCAATGTTATTAGCTGTATTTGCTCGATTAAACATCTGTAGCATTAATCTGTTTTTACAAATGCATCAGGGAAGTATAAAATGTTGTTATATGCAGCAAAGGACCGTACGACAACCTGTGACGCAATAAATACGCATCATCTCAAATTTATCCTACTTTGGTAAAATCTGAATCTTTGGAATGCAAGACCATAAAATCAAAAGATGTCAAAATATATCAAAAATAAATAAACATTTATCAGAGAACATATCAAAATTTACAACAAAAACTATTTGAAGATCTAGGATTTTGGATTTGAAACACATCAGGCCAGGACAATAACAAAAGGGCCACTTTTAACATACACATTTGAGCCATCTAAAGGAGGATTCGAAGTATAAGTACATTTTATTTGTGAGAAACTGGATTACTTGTTAACAAATTCAGTGATCGAGATTCGTTTAATTTATTTACTATATCTCTTGTGACTTGAAATCAGTCCACCTTAGTTTCAAAGGCAAACAACGCACTGATGAAGGCACTAAACTTTACAGTTCAGCCAAAAAAGAGAGCTTAGATGGACTAAAAGAATAAAGAAGGCGAATATTTATCGCGTGGAGAAATTAAAAACAAAACATTTTAATTCTCTATAAATGGCTCTAATTGTTTGTAAGTGTAGTTCATATTTAATTTCTTATATGCGTTAAGTTTACCCAACTAACTAGTAAAAAGCAATGAAGCTGTGAGGACTCTAAGCTTCCATATTGCTTGTCCATTAAACACATAAGTAATTCAAAACCGAGTCCAAAGATATCATAAATGCATCCTACACATGCTTTACATCCTCTTAGAAAGAGATTAAGTATGCATGCTTAAGACGGATTACGGATTTTAGAGTTATAAACTTACGTAGCACAACATATTTGCGAAGTCAGTCTAACTCCATCCCGAATATATTCCTATTGAATACGCGTCCTCTTCAGCGAATAACAATTTTGAGATTCGCACATCATCCATCCGTAGAAGTCTCAAAACTCTAGTCGATTTGTTTCGATATGTATGTCGTCCTGTTGGACGACGAATCTTCGGTCTATGCAAACGTCTTCGTTGATATTTCCATTTACCGGGCAACTGACTGTATTTGATTTCACATCGGAACTCTTTCGGTAATTTCTTCCAAATTAATTAGAAACTTTAAGAGTCAATCAAATTAACGATGAAACTTTCGCGAGAGGACTGCCCTTTCTCACATTGTATTTCACAAGAAACAGATTATATTGTAGTTTTCTGAATAAAGATTTGAAGAATATTTAATTCAATACTTCACTTTATTACCTGTTTGTATAAAATCAAAATATGCATTATTTAAACATTTCTTTCTACTGGCCGCTAGTATTCGAAATAACGTACGGCCAAAACATTGAAGTTACAGTGTCCTATTAGTAACATATGCGATATGTGAATAAAGAAAAAACAAATTAAAAAAATTCCCGATTCCCAAGAGGGGAACGCCCTATCGGCAACGACTATGTTTCACGATTTGGTTGTTGAACAGTAATTGTTGAGATCATGACAATCACCATTGCTAATGTTCTGAATTTGTTACATACAACAGTCCTTGATGCAAATATCGGTGTTACACCTATAACAGGTGAAGAACAAGAGTTACAACATGCTTTAAGAAATACCATTGTAAGAGCTTAAGAGCAGATTTCTTTTGCATTTGAAATAGATGTAGCACTAGAATTTGAAGACTTGGCCCCAATTCGTTATCTTCATCATTTCTTTCATCGCTGGCAAAATCACATTGGCTATATTTTGGGAATTCGAAGGGGTGCTTATGGTTAATTGTTTAGCGCGTAGACCCATGTCACAATGTTATGTGAACCTTATCCAACGATCGAAAAGGAACCAACCAAGAAAGTACGAAGAAAACTGCCCAATGTGTCATGTTGCATAAACTGTACGTCACGTGTTAAATAAACATTTACTAGGAAATCATCCGTTCTGCCTAGATTGTAATGAATTTAACAAGATAAAGCTTGTCTTTCGGAAGGTATTGAAGAACTTTGTCACCGATACACTGAATGTACAAATATTTTAGATGATTTTGTTGAAAAATAAAAATGTTTCAAGTATTTCAATGATTTCGTTCTACTACGGACAATAATAAGCTATGAATTCTGGTCGTATGTTGAAGTTTGTGTTCTTTGTTAATTCGCTAAGAAGATAGAAATAAACTGTTCGTATGTCAGAATAGATGATTTTAATCACTATCTCGACTTTCTATGAATTAAGAACCTTTTTAATTAAGTGCGAAATGAAAACCAGAAATTCTGGTAATCAAAGTCTACTGGGAAACGAATAACCCATTGAGGAAGCTTATCCGTTATCATTACCAAATTGAAATCTCTCAATCCTTCCCAGCGAATACGTCAACTTTGAGCTCTATTGTCTTTGATCATACGCGTTTCATTTATTGTTTCGCGGAGTAAAACTCGGTTCCTATAAATATATCTAAATTAATTAGGTCGAGGGTAGAGGTCTAAACTTTAAATTAAACAGGAATAGAATAAACCTAGTTGGTAACTCGTATTTATTTTGGACTGTATGCATGTATGTAAATATATCTGCGTACAATACACGGATCTTGTTTGCTAGTATGTTCGCATGTACTCATTGTTGTACATGTTACTGAAAAATCAAAATCCGCAATGATGTATTCGAATAATTACATTACATAGTTGGGTATACTGCATGAACAGGGTGAATTGTCACATTGATCGCATAATCTAGGCAAGTTAGAAAAAAAATAGCAAATTGGGGAAACAATTTATAAAGTGTTGAAACTTTGAGAAAGGTGTAGTAATAAGGGACAGAAAAGTTTTATTCTCGTCCCTTTTCCCTCCAAAATGATTATTTTTTACTTTTTCTTTAATTTGTAAGCAAACAGTTTTGGAAGAGAATTATTATTATTAATTCTATATAAAAAAGGTCCTGTGCATGTTTTAACTAAGACGATCTATTTTCGAAGTACTGGTGCTGGAAGAGGATTGAAATTCTATTAAAGCATGACTCTGGCAACTGTAATAACAAACTGAATGATCACAGATTTCAATGATTTAATGTACTTGTGGGTTAGGCATGATATTCTCACCCTGGCTATTCACTTTTGATACTACTATCGCAAATGCAGATGTGGTTGGAAAATAGCTGTGACCCCAGAAACTGGGGACTGAGGGAATCAAATCTATTCCTCTCCCCAGTTTTCAAGAAGCAAGCACCAGCTGCGGGAAAGATACTATTCCTGATCTTAGGCAACTGCATTTATGTGTGTGAAGGCTGATTTATGGTGCACAGCAATGTGTAAAAACTGCCGAAGTCAAAGCTGCGCTAATGCAACACCCATTGATTTGACAAAAGATCTTGAGGATGATTTTCTCTAAAGAAATATATATTGTTCGATAAGTATTGTGGTATATGTTTGCATGGGTATTGTTCATAAGATGATTGCATAGGATAGTAATTCTACAATAATTATTAATGTTAATTATGAATGATTTTAGTTCCCACGTAGATGTAAAGGTACATAAACGAACTAACATTCGAACATACAACAAGAAAGCAAGAAATTAATTTTTTACGACGCATCTGACCAGCTTGTGTCTACTATGTATGAGAGACGAGTTATTGAACCATGAATTTTTGTGAATTTGGATTGAAGTTAGTTTTAATGAAAAACAAAAATAATGAAAAACATGTGTTTGGCTAAAAGAATTTTCAATTTTATGGCCTTAGTTACTTCAACAATTTTATTATTTTAGAAAAAAGCAGGTCACTAGTTTAATTACATTTTCGGTATCGCCAGCTTTCTCATCTTAAACGGATTATTTTGGTTACCTTTTTTTTGGAAAGACAATTAAAAGGTGAATTCAACAATACCACACGTGTTTAAAATTTATATTTATATTTTAAAATTTAAATTTAAATTTAAAATTTAATAATAGTAAAAGTAAGTAAAGTAAAGTAAAAAGTAAAGTAAATTTATATTTTTGAAAAGATATTTCATCAAATTTCGCCTACCAGTGTTATAAAATGATACTTCCACTACTTCCAGAAATATCACCAAAAGGCTATCAGCATCATGAATGACTCTATAGGGCTATTTGTAAAGTTGCGATTATAACTATTACATTATTTAAAGAACGCTTTCCCACATGTGATGAAAAGAAAAATAACTCTACAATAACGTTGTACGCTAATAGCTACTGCAAACGTGAATTATGCAAACCGCATCTTTAATAGACTTATACAAAAACAAATTGATCTGTAGGGAAAGGGAGGGTACATTACAGTCTTTCATTATGTCGAAAGTCTTTGCAGAATTTCTTCGCAGAATTCAAATACTAACACTTTTCAATATATAAGATCTCAAATGAGAAGGAAAGAAAACTATACTATACTAGACGCAACCTTCACCCCAACCTTTGTAGGAGCAATAAGCGAAGGCAAGGTAACCTCTTAATTTACGAGTAATTATTGGGTTGTATCGAATTAAGCTAGATATACGTGCGCACCTAAAAGATTATCTTTGACTTGCGCGTTAATTGGGCCATTATTTTCCTTAATTACAACATCGTGGAAGTATTTCATTCAGTTTATATATTAACAACATAAAATTGCCATTATCTGCGAGAATGGACTTACTGTGATGGGAATTTTATCAAAAACTGTATAAGTAAATACTTGTTTTTTAAACTTATTTAAACAATTTTCGACAACGATTTTTATTTCAAAATAGGCAAAATAAAGGTTAGAGGTAAACTAATGTTATTGAGAGGTAATCGCAAATGAGTTCTAAGTACATGGTTCCGTAGTTGCTAAGGTTACCAACTGGTACTCATGTGACGGCGATTCGAGAAAGGTTAACAACTACCTAACAATGTATACTATAGTAATAGATACCTATTACCATATTTCATTTTATTACATGCATGTACAAAAATACTTTTCAGGAACAGAAAAAAAGGAAAAGAGAACAAATACGAAATTTAGTTTGTTCCAAATATTCGTTACACGTTGCATTTTTTCGAGATTAACTTCTTCCATATTAACGAGTGTTTGACTTTTGTTTGGAATTACGTGATATGGTTTCTTGCTACGTGATGAAAATGTTTGTTAGACTTAGTGAACGTTCTTTTGTGCAAAAAGAATGTATGTCAATTTTACGAAATAAAAGTTCGAACTATAGATTGCAACAATCTGAATAAGTAGTAAATTGTTACGAAACATAGCATACCTATACGTCTTTAGCTTTAAAAAACGGAATTCCACTTCTCGAGCGTTCATCTAAAGTACTTTGCATTTTCAATAAATTCTGCCATTCAAGATTTCCGCAAATTTGGGTAGGTAACTCAAAACTTCCCTAATAACTTAGGAAGGGAATTTTGCCAACCTTCTTTTTATTGCGACGTGTATCTTAGCAAGCGGAATAAAAACGAACTACCGTCGGAATGAAAAATTTAGAAACACAATTCTCTCATAAACATGCTTATTACATATTTGCAAGTTAATATGTGTACCTAAATTCTCTCCGAAGTTTTTCTATTAAGAGCGGAAAAATTAGAATCTATTTAGGGAATTTATGACTACCTCCGGGCACAAAAAAGTTTTGTATACAACCGACGCAAAAGTTGGATTTGGCTGAATAATGTTCGTCGTTACTTTCTTTATTGGCATCTGCAAACCAAAGGAAGGCTAAGAATTTCATGTACTTTGGACAAGAAGTCGTTCCGATGGTCGAACGGCCAACATATTGCTTTTGATACTCAAAAAATCTGCGTTTGTTTCCTTATTGAAACCTGAAGTTTCGACAAAAATACCAGGGTAATTTTTCTTGGATTAAAGATGAAATAACGCGCCCCGTGCTAAGGTAACATTGGATACGTAGTTGATGGAATCATTTACCGCCAAAGCAATTGGTGAAAAGAATACGCTAGTCAACGGACATGCTTTTTCTTACCCGGCGTCATCTACGTTGTTCCGAGTGCTTCTCTATCTCCATTAATTCCATTGGACGTTATATCAGCAATATTTTGGTTATTATTTCTATCCACGATGTATTTTAATCCATCACAGTAAGCCTGTAGGAATTATTTATATGTACAGGTATCCAGCGCCCACGTGCTCGCTATCTCGAATTCAGGAGTCTATGAACTTTTTAGTAATTGGGTTAGGAACTGTACCTGGTTTTTGTCGTTGCTTTCTAGACGCGATAGGACATATTTTGCTTATTGTTTCGAAGGATAGTAATATAAGCCCAGAGGGGTGGGAGGTGGAGAAGCGCTCGGAGCAACGTTGATGACGCCAGGTATAGAGAAACGTGTGCGTAAGTTTCCCTCCGCAATGAATTATTCCATCAGTTCAATGTGGACCTATATTAGCATTATTTTGATTATTGTTTCTTGGCATTTTTGATGCGTTTCCGAATTATCTGAAAAAGTTCATAATATCGATCTATTTTCCAATAAAAAGTAACTGAACTAACAAAGTAATCTTGTTTGTTGCAAGGTGAGTCTTACTGTTAGGCATGATTCACAATACGTAGTAGCGCTCATTTCCAATATGTGTGAGTCCATTTGTGAGTCGTACCACTACAGGTGCATCTCATTACGTGTAATATGAATACTCTCATAAAAATTTATAAACAAATTTCGTGATAGAATAAAAATATGTGCCTTCATAAAATTATACAAATAAATTCCACTAATTTTAAGTTATTAAATAAGTGTTTACTCATTAGTAGTTTTTAAAAAGAAATGACTTAACAACATACAAATAGAAATATTAGTGATTAATTGAAAAAAGAGCTTCAAGATCGCATACTGCAACATACACTTTACAAAATGTTATTCTCCCGAACTTTATTTTTGCCATCAATTTTACCAAACAGGAATATACCCCATTAAAATGGAAAATTGGGCTAGATTTTGATAATACCCTGTTTAACACTTTTAACATTAATTTATCTTTATGTTTAGGTAATTCGTAATATTCAAACTGAATTACGCAGCTAATGCCAAAGAAGAGATATTTGCAGTTGGAAACATTTTCCGAAAAAACATAATTTCTTACTTATTTTTTAGATAAAATCATCTGGTTAGAAAATTCAAAATATACCAATTCTGGAATCTTCTGGAACAAAATAAGGCAAGGAGCTTACAACATCGTTTTGGATTAAACGTTTGGAAGGTTATTTTGGGAAATCATCCCATAGAACCAGTTATTATATGGACAAACATTAAATGGGGAAAGATACTTCAACCTTCTTCGCACATACGTATCTAACTTCTTAGGTAACAATTTTTAATTAAATCAACTACGGTATTTATCATGTCAACAAGACGGTGCACCCGCTCCTAATGTGGCAATTGTAAGGAATTGCCCAAGTCAAGAGTTTCCAAACCGTTGGCTTTGAAATAGTGAAGATGTAGAATTGCCGCATTATTTTTATAGGGAGTTGTTAAATATAATATTTAAATAAGGACGATGTCTCACGGAATATTGAGGAACTTCAAGGTAGACTCTAGAATGGCTTCGATGTAGTTCGTAGAAGAATATATGTGCAGTAATGAAAATGTCCAGTTGTTTGAGCATTTACTGTATTTGCTGATTTATTGTTTTGCTTCCTATTGTTGTTCTCATTCATTGTCATAAAATTTACATAAACTTTGCAGAAAGATACCGTCGATTTACTATAAAATATCCCGTTTTTTTCTTTTCTAAATTTCTGTTAACTAACAAACACAAAATTTGCCAAATTAAAACCTACCTTCTATTTTCAATAATAAGCAAAATCCCCAAAATGAGGGTTGAGAACGCTTGAGAGAGCTTGTAATAATGAAAATCCAGCGACAAGAAGAGAGGGACCCGGGGCTGGATAGCCACCACATAATTGAAAATGGGCTATAAACAAGAATCGCTCGGACCACTTTTCGTTGAATATCATACTGTACGGCACCACCTTCGACGTTGTAATTTTATGATATTGTAATATATTCAATTCCATTACAACTTGTACAATTTACGCATTTCCAATACAAACACTCAAACACAATTTTTTCCCAGAGCACGCGCTGGAAGACGATATTTCCATTTGAATCAAGCACGTTGTTTAATCGAATGAAAACGTTACGAATCGGGAGCGACATGGATTGAAATCGGTAGCGCGCTCATATTGTCGCGTATACTACATCGATTTATAACAAAAGCCTGCATTGGCCTTAGCGACAGAAGTTAAAAAAATTAAATCGCCTCGTTACGGGAAGAGTCGGAAAAATTTGTATGGGACAAATGCGAAAATTTACAGGAGTGAACGACGAGGCGAACAAATTCCGACATTGGGAAACAAGAAAAACAAATTACAAATTCATTTCGTTGTGCAAATAGAGATAGCGAAAAATGTTGAAAATTTAATCTAGAAAGTGTTAAATTACTTGGAGTAAAATTTGAATTTTGCTTCTGCAAATAATCCTACAATATGCTGGCGGAAGTTCTTTTCTTTTCAGTAAAATATCAATTTAATACTTAAATTCTGGTAAGATTTTTCTAAATAAATTTGCCTTAAAACATGTTTATTTATTCACTGGAAATACGTAATGATTAGTATCTTCCTCAATGGTACTATAACTTTATTCGCAAAAGCTAAATATTTTTTTGCAAGTCGGATATATTCTAATTAAAAAGTATTTTTGAAGCTAACTTCATTGCCGAAAATACAACTCATATGTAAACAACACGACGGCAATAGCATCAGAGTGGACTTAATTTTACGTTTTGAATATGTTCACATTTCCTTCAGTCAAACTAGCAGCGCTCCACGGAGGCAAACTATGAATCTTTCAGTCGGTCAATTTTTTCGGTTCTGCCAGACGCGAGTGCGTTGCATATTTTATGTATAAAAATTCGTACACATCTACAACTGACTCAAAGGAATAAATTTCCTCATTTCTTCGAAACCAACCTCACTGGTAAGCTGAAAGCTCCGTATATAACGATCTTAATCTTATACTTTATATTTAGTTTCATTATTTACAATAGCAATAGAGGAACAAAAAGTTCTTGTTGAAGATCTTGTTGACATTACCACAAACTATAAAACAATAATAAGTAAATGTGTAATTTCACAAACTGTGAAAATATATAAATACTTATCGGTCAGATTGAAAGAAATACAAATGACAAAACGCAAAACGAAGAAACTCCTCATTGAAAAATACACTACGATGAATTCGAAGATTTGAATTCCTGTATCTTTAAAATCCGAAAATTCTAAATCGAATTTAAATTCGAGCGTTAAATTTTAAATGATGAAGGATTATTGCTGTTTAGTTTAAACAAACCATAGAGAAAATGGATAAACGATATTAACATGGAAAGAATAAAACCTAGACAGTTTTATTATCTCATTAATTAAGCACAGGTGGACAGATTATGTGAATTTCAAATAAATCAACGTTTGTCATTAATATTGAAGAAAAAGAAACATTTTCGCGCATGTTCTGATTTCGATATACTTCGGTCATTTTACCTCGAGGACATACTTTCTTTTTTTTTTCTATTAATCTTCCAATTAATGCCATGTTGAATAACTTAGTATTTGTAATGCACAATATACCAGCAATACCAGCACATATTGCAGGAACACAAGAACAGGTCCTTGCGCATACTCATACTCAGCGATATTTTGCAAATATATATATATGAAAATGCTATAAGGCAAACATATCGTTCATTCTTTGTATGGCCAGATAGATGGAAAATAGAGACAGCTATTTTTTTACAAATGTAGCGAACATAGCATACAGATCGTATGTACATGGCGCTCTGTCTGGCTTCAACATTTAAATTAGGTTGTCGTACACAAATCGGTGTTGTCCATTGCTTAACGGCGATGGTTGGTAAGGACACTCGCTTTTCCGTTGGCAACCGATAGAAGAAAGTAAGTAGAAAAAGGAAAGGAATGTGTGGATCCATTCCATTAGTTAGAAGAGGACAAACCTTGAAGAGTGAGTCTCATCATTTGTTTAATGATCTGAAAGAAAATGAAAAATGATGATACTCTCCAGATTTTATTCTTTCTATGTTAATATTGTATCCATATATCTTTTTGTGTGAAGTGAATGTTTTAAAAAATTGCAGATATTCAGTGTGGTCACTTAATTTAGCGTACGTAGCGAACAATAAATATGTAGCATACATAGGGCGGTGTTCTGTCTGGCTTCAGTACGCAGATATATATAATGTACGCGGAATGAAAGAAAATGAAAAAAGAACTATTGTAGTAGTTATGTGTCTGTCATTGATCGTACGTAGAATCGTCAACTAGAAACCAGAGAATACAAAAGATGTATTGGAGAGGGTTCTATGAGGAAAACAAATCGAATACATGACCGATTTTTAGTCCTATTCTTCCTTGCGTTCTTGCACATTCGCAGCAAAAGATGTTCAATCGGGCTCAGAACGACTCGCTGATTGGAGATTTCAATTAGGAATTCATTCAAAGAAACAGACTAAAGAAGCGAAAACCTATTTCAACGGCAAACCACATAAGGTGTCGCTTGAATTTCGCTCGTATGGCAACTTCAAGGTCATGTACCAGTCGTCATTCCGCAGGTATCGTAATAGGAGTCGATGATTTGGGGCGGAGCTAGTCTTGATGAAAGAATAGATCTTGAAGTAGCTCCAGGGAAATAAAACCGCTAAATGATATGTTATTGTGATGTTGGAGGATCATAAAATACCAGCCGTTTATGGTAAAATTTTGCGTTAATACAAAACAACGTTAGGCCACATACCGCGGCGCGGCCATCACCAAAGCCTTCTTCGACAGGAATCAAATTATGGGTTGGTTTCCACTAAGTCCAGACTGTAAACTTAATTGAAAATATTTAGGACTTATTGAACAGCTTTTTTCGGAGGCGTTGAGATGCACTTCAAACTTTATAACAACTAACAAGTGTCCTAATCGAAGAATGGGAAAATATACCCCAAGAAAACATATGTAGGTTAGTGCGAAGTATGTCAAGTATATGTGTTATTGGTAAGCTTGCAGAAACGGGTACACATTCCGTGTGCTTCGCGAAATTAGCAGAGACTAGACAGACTCGTGTTTTGTCGCCTCTTGGGGAACCAATAGGCAACACGAACCCATTCTCATGAGGCGAATAAACACGAGCTTGTCTAGTCTCTGCTAATTTCATGAAGCGCAACTTGTTTCTGCAGGCTTAGTTATTAGTGACTCGCGGATTTTTAAAAGAACTTTACGTTATTCAAGCAGGATACCTGTTATTCATTTTATTTCTTGCGGTTTCTTTGATTTGTTTCAAATTTGTTTGAACAATATGCGACTTTTTGAGATAGGCTTTTATTGCAACTATTTATTGAGTTGAAAACAAGTATGTCTTGAGAGTTTCGGGAAAGGCTACTTGAAAAGGATTCTCTAGTGTAAAAGAGGCATAACCGATCTATTTTTTAATGAGTTGTATATGTTATCAGTGGTTTCAGTTGAAAAATGCACTTACCTATTGTTATAATGTACAATATTTGAATTTCCCGGGGGG
>LR736872.1:3999026-4054654 GCA_902654985.2 Oryctes borbonicus
CAACTCATAATTCAAGTTCTACAACCTAATCTGGCTCAAGTATAACACCTATAACCGCCATTCGTGAAACAAAACGACGAGAATAACCTAAACCATACGTATGAAGTGACAAACACTGTTTTTAGTGATATGTGACCTAATATCTGCTTTTCTTTTTAATTGCTAGCAGATTTATTACTAAATTTCGTCTAAACTAGAAAGTGTCTTGTAGACATTTTCAAATAGATTAACGTACACAATTACAGCATGCAGGATTAGCCCTACTACAGCCAAGAAGATAGATATGATTATGATATATACGTCTATCGCTCTAGAACATTTAGTGAATCAAGACTACAAGAAAATGGGCGATACATTACTGCAACACCAGTTCTTCCTTGAAATATATTCAATAGAAACGTTTCTTTTTAGTTTTAAACTAAACTATAAGCAAAATAGCGTGTATTTGTGTACTCTGAGCTTTGTATCAACAAAACGGAGCACCTGTAGATTTTCGCAAATGCATAAAAGATTACTGGTTGTTTTAATATTAGTGAAAAAATACTCTGCGAGCTACTCTGAAAATGCACGAGTTCCTCTGAGCAACCAAATACAATCGATACACGAATAATTCTGGGAATGAAAATCCGTTACGCGATCGTGTTGCTTCAATGTTTAGCATTATTCACGTTTCAGCAGCGTGTGCGGGTTCTGGCAAAGAGTAAGCATTTTTCTATAAATGCTTACAATTATTAGGGCAAAAATGTCACCGTGAAAGGCACAAATTGCTATATTGAGTTCCATAGGGATCTCGCAAAGTAAAATTCCTCAAAAGTTAGTGTTCGCATCGTACTGTTCAGTTAGCCATAGGTATGAGGCTACTGAATTTTATAAAAGCAAACCGTCCTAAAATAACAACAGATAGAGAGGATCGTCTATTAGAGAGACGTTCTTTTCGGGATAGGAAGAAAATCTCTTTAAAGGGGACTGGCAGGCAGTCTAAAAATATCGGTTGGATCGGCTAGAAGACGTTCAAAGGATGTAGGATTAAAAGGTTGTAAGGCAAGAAAAGATCGTTATTGTTCGAGATCAACAGAAAAAACCGTTCAGAATGAGTAAAAGACACCAACATTGTACACTTGAAAATTGGGAGTTGTGGTCTGATGAAGCGAATTTACAAGTAGCTATTGTAAGGACATTGCTTTCAGATTTTTAAAGGATAAACATTGCTACACATAACATACCAGGCACTCTTTTGGAAATAGTTGTTGGGTGTTTTACATTAATCTATATATTCTGTTAATTTACGTTTACACATGGTAGAAAGGAAAACGGTTCCAAGTTTCTATATATACGGAATGTGCGCGTATATTCTCTTGTGCGTTTAAGTATAGCAATGTTCAAGTTTCGCATACATGGGAAGTCATTTTGGCAGTTAGTTTAAATAATAAATTTTCAACAGCGATCCATATCTGTTATCGTATGCGAAGTTGTTGAACATCGCTGCTATAGCTGAAATGGCTTTTTAATGGCATTTTATTAGGCGACAAGGGCAAATTAACCTATTACGGTACCGCATTTTCGTTCGAGATAAGACATTTCGACAAGAACAAAATGCTAATCTCAAACAGTGGTGCACAACGACGTTCCTTTGTGTTTTGATAAAAGTAGGACGTTTTAAAAAACGTCTTTATGCTTTTCATTAAATTTGAATGTACTCTGGAACTAGTTTCGGCCAATAATAGCGGCTTTCAGTTGGAACAGAAAACTATATTTATGACAATAACAATAGGTAATTGTTGGATGTTGAACGAGTAGAACGTAGGATTAGAGACTATGACATTTAATTTGGATTGTAATTAAGAATGAAGAAATTTAAGAAGGATGTCAAACTCATGCCTCTCGTCTGGGATTGTCATAATTAATTGTTATATTAATTGTTTACTGTTACTAGTTAAACATTTATCCATAATGTCATTATTATAGCGCAAACCATTTCAAATAATGTCTTTATTTGACAGGAAGCCTGTGTTTGGAGCAATTTATATTGAAAGCTTTTGGAGCCCTATGTTATTAATAAATTTGAAAAGACCATAGTGAATGCTGAAAGCTTTCGTAATTTAAAATACTTTGCAGAAATAATACCGCAAAGTTATTAACCAAAATATAAATGAGCAGTCTGCATATGCAAGCAGTTAATGCTTGATTGATCCTTGTGGTTATTCGCATGACTTCCAAAAGTTACCAGTAAACATCAACTGCTTGTTGTAACCCGTCCACCGGTTTAAACGCCGCGGAAGTTTTATGCATAATTAATAGAACAAGGCAACTGGCTTAAATTATGTGTTCAACAATTGAACATAGGAATATGTAATTTAAACAATGTATGCGTATTTCATTCTCGCATCCCTGAAATTTACAACTACCTATAAATTCGCTCCATATAACATGTATATAGACAGAAACAAAGTTGCAGAGGGACGTTGAAATTTCAACGAGCCAATATCCGTTTATAAAAGGGAGAAATGTTATGGAGCGAATACATGGATGTATATATTCGTTAATTCTGATTTATTAGGAACATTCTATAATAGTAATTCATATTACGAGTATTAATTGTGAAATCGATTGATATTTTAGTATGTTCGATGAATAAATGCACTTATGCAGTTAATAAGTGTACAGTTTTATATTCACGTTGTAATATGCAGAATTTATTTTATGATTCAAAAAGGTGTAATAATAACGGTTAGAATTATAATTAAAAAGGGGACAATAAATTTATGCATTCTCGTTGACAGCATACCACATAATACTTGGTTTTTGCTTCGTAATAATGTTTCAATTCAATTTTCTCTATTCTTTAGTAATAGCAGGGGCATTCTAAGAATATTTTAGTGCTGCTGAAATTGAGAATATAGAGCCTAGATAGAATAATTAACTATTTCAACTTGCAATCTTGGTATCGTAAATCCACGAACCGGGCATATTGCTGTTCCAATACATATTAAACATTGATGACGTTAGTAATGGAGTTCGTTTTTTATTATCTTGAAATCGTAGAGTAGTTATGCATGTAGAATACGCTATATTATACGCTAATTACGGAAACATTCTTCGCTGCTGAAATATTAGATTTTCTTAATAAGTGGAAAACCCCCAAAAAAATCCCGCCAGAAGCAAATCAACGGACTCCTTCTGAGCATATAAAATGTTATCAGAGAAACTAGGTCATTAATTTGAAATTTTTGCACACCGGTGTCAACATTTTACTAAAAATGCTGTTAAATATCGGAAAAAAGCATATAGCTGAGATGCTGCTGAGTGCTAAAGATTAATTATTTCATTGCAAACAGAGTGGTTACCCTGGATAGGGATGTTTATTTTGTCGCTTACGTAGTTGCGACGTCCTGGAATGCTGGCGGCATCCTGAAGAGAACAGACAGTGGGACTCTATCCACACTAACATGCGTATTCAGTTTATTAAAAAAAAAGAAATACACAGAAACAATTATTGACGAAATTTTGAATTTGAAAACGCACACAGAATGTGCAGTAAATAAGACATTCGTGAAGGATAACACTTTACACTCCTATTAAATATAATGAGTTAAACAAAGGATTGTTACAGAGGAAAAAGTAAAGATCTTGTATTCATTAATAATGCACTGAAGGTTAAATGGAAAGTCTGCCTTTATGATTGAAAGAATACATTTGGTGGATGATGTTTAAAATATTATATATGATATATAATCATCTAATAACTATTCGGTTCGGAAAGGATGCTGAAAATTGTCCACACGTCGCTATTGAGATTAAGCCAAAAGGGGAATTTGCAAAAAAAGTGTTATTTCAGAATTTGGAATTTTATTGCTACACGCATTTTGCAAAGAGTTGCCAGAAAATACTTGAATGACGATATAAATTTCGTCGTCTCAGAGGATAACCTACCAGCTTTTCCTTAGGTAATATCGATAAAACGGCTTAGTTACTCCTTTGCAAGTTTGCTAGAAGTTATTATGGAAAGCCCTGAATGAGCAACAATTGCGAACTAAAATATTTGGAAATGGCGTGAGTACCGTTTAGAAATAAATGAAGGATGCATTAACAAGATTGAGAGTAATTGAAGATGGTGTGCTTCAGTTTCCTGAATACCCCTCACTAGATAGAAATAACTTATTGTGTGCGACTTTCAATATTTCTTTTAAAGATTTTGTACCGTACGTTATATGATTCTAACGATTAATCTTTTGTTTGTTTGACGTTCGTATTCCAGATTAATCTACATGTTAAGAAGTTAGTTTTAATTAATAAATTTCTGGTAAAGCATGCCCTTTCTTATACATCACCATCAGTTTTCTAAGAAAAAAATCGAATTATTCCCTGTGTTTAAACCAAATATCCGTTAGATCAACACTAGAATAAACAAACAGTTTCGTCTGGATTTCATTAGGTACTCTATTATATACGTTTCGAGGGGATAGAAGAAAAAAGACAGGAGACAATCGGCTTAAAAAAATTGTTTTCGTTAAGCAAATGAATTTCTCGGATGACTAGACACAATAGAGCGGACACAGTCCTTTATTATTATGTCGTAAATGTTCACCTCTAGAGAACCCTAGAATACTGAATGGGTCTGAAAGGTTGTATAAAGCTCGAATCAGAGGGCAGAGAGAGGAATAAATGAAGCCGAACTTCGGCGAAAGCTCTTGTTTTATACGGTGTACGTGGATGGAAAGAAATTTGCATAATGACCGGGGGGTAAATGAAGAGTAACACTTTTTAATGATCTAATACATACACTTGTATCTATTTAAAACATGGGCAACCCGCAGTATTTACGTAAAAAGTAGAATTTATTTGCTAAAATTCTGCGAAATTGAAATTAATCTCCACTACGCAGAAAATCGTTGTTACACAATAAAGATTAACGTGTGTCTGATTTGTATTTTATTGAATGTATTTTCCAAATATAGAGTAGTAGTTGTATATGAAGATAGTATTAGTTAAGTAAAGCTTTATTATCCTCTTCCTAGAAATATTAAGGATCGAACAAAAACTAAAACATTAAAATAGAAGTCTAAATGATACGAACCATGTAAACAGGGTACAGCGACAGTCAGAAAACCAAATATGCTTTTAAAGTTACTAACTTAACTATTTTATTTATTTAGTGTTGCCACATAAAAGTTATACATTTATACACGTATGAGCGTATATACCACAATAGTATATGGGTATACACCACATGGTGGGCGGTACTATATATAGGCCCCACCAGAATCCTTTTTTCTTTGGTAGTTACCTAACCATGAAATCAGTTTCTGTTGACAACCGGTAGACAATTGTATTAAGTAAGCTATTCATATATAATCTTAGAAATGTTAAGAAATTGCATGATACTTTGCAAGAAGGAGACATGTAAAAAGCACAAAGTACATGTTTAGTCGAGTATCCTATTGCACCTATATTTATTAATAAAAGATGGAAATTTAATTTCATTTTAGGCGATCAATTGTAGGAGAAATCTAGCCGAATTCTTATAAACTACTGATAAAAGGCTTTTTCAGTTGCTGTAAATTTGTTAGTAAGCAAGATTATATTCAGTAGAACATCGAAGTAAATTGAAGGAATTATGAACTACAAATTAAATATGCAAAAGGTAATTATTAAAAACAACTATGATGATTTATGAAGATTTAAGAAACTCTCAACAAAATCATGTTTGTCTTTTGATGTAGATAGACAAGTGGCTTGGTAACACGGTTTTGTTACATGCACGATACAAACACACAGCTACGACAACGGCGCGATTCCAATCCGGACACCAAGAATATAGTAGTTAATATTAGATATAGCAGTTTGTATAAGATATTGATCAATATGTGATCATCTAAGCATCCTACGATATTTTTCTGAATGTAAAGATCACAAGAATTTAATAATATAACTCTAAAGTTACTTGCATACTGCGAGCACACTACGTAGTAACGTCTTTATGTTTTTATTCTGATAAGCGCCAAAACACTATGCAAGTATTGCTTTTTCATCTATGTAGTACAGAAAATTATATACATATATTTGTGTCAAAATCTGCTTTACTGACTACAAGTACTATTCTTTAGTCGATGCTTGTCAACATTTTGTCAAGTAGTGTTGTTTTTAGAGCTGTTGAAAGTGAGCAACTTTTTGTATGTATATGTGGAATCGTGGAAAAATGTATGTAGACATCAAAGGGATGCTGGATGTAGTTTATAAGGATCGTGTACCTTCGGTGGCGATCATCAGATACTGATTTAATGAATTTAAATGTGACCGAACATTCGTCATTAATGAGGAGCGGCCAGGCCGTCCCATTGAGGTGACTTTGGCCGATATGATATCGTGTTAGCAGACTGACGGGTGAAGATTAGAGAGATTGCTAACATGGCAAACGTCTCAACGCCAAATATTCTTCACGAAAAATTGGGGAAGATGGGTGCCGCGTCTGCTGGCGATTGATCGAAAACAGAATCGCGTGATAACTTAAAAGTAATGTTGAGAGATATCTAAGTATAATATGTGACTGTAAATGACACATAGATACATCACTACACACCAGAAACTAAAAGTCAGTCTCTAACATATGATAACGTCTCGGCCCGCTCATCAGCAATTGCGACAGAAAAATTAGTCCAGCTACGGTACGTACTGGTGCCTCACTCTGAAATTCTATTATTCAGCGCATTAATCCATTAGTCAGCAATTGCTGCTATTAAAACAGTAAAAACCTCATGTTGTCCATTACACTCGCGATGTTAACCGAAATTATTCAATCTATGACTATATGATTTGTATTAATTTACATTTTGCAGCGAATAGTAGCTGGTAGTTGGTACAAGCCATTCGATTCGAAACGAAGCTGTAGCGCAATTACACTTTTATAGTTGAAAGTTATTATCACGGAATTTTCACGTTTTCAACCAGTTTCCCCATTCACATACTGATTGGATATTAAATGAAACGCTTTATTCAAGTACGTTTCTAAAAGCGCTTAACGAAATAATTTTACACAATTAAATATATTTGCATAATGAAGTAACCATCGACACGCAATAAGAATAATTAGTCTAAATTAAACCGAAAGCAATGTGGTAAAAATGTAAATTTAACCGTTCTCGTAAAAAAATCGTACGCTTTAGTGAACGAGTGTAACTCTATCAATAGTTCGGCATTGCGATAACACGAATCGTTTTCGGCAAAAAAAATAAAATCCAGCTTTTTAAAAAATGAACCAGTGAAAGGGAATAGCGTAGATATTAAATGAAATTGCTTTTATCGATTGATAAACAATTATGAGATCCGTACTGTAGTACATGTTGCAGTTAGATTTAATCGAATGAAAGCTAAACCTTCCACAGTTGTAATTTAGTTGCGCTCTTTTGAATTGCACTACCCTTTAGGAGCCTTTACAATATCAAATAATACGCTTTATATACGTTACGTGTACTCTTATTTGGTCATTTTACAGTTATTTTAACCGTTTGTGCTTAAATAGTAGATGAAATATCGCTTTCAGGGCAGCCAATGCGATGGGTTAGCTAAACCTCACAACCCACGGAAACAGTTCAGCCACCAATGTAAATGGCATTCACGATAAAAACACGTACTTAAAAATTAAGAAAAATAAAAATCACATTGAAGATTCGATTAGAACATTAAATAACGAAGGTTTAAATTCTATTGTTTGGCTAAATTGACAAACACTGATTTTGAGTAATCGTACCCAATCTTATCGAGTGTAACATACATTTTTTTTTTTGTAAATAGAATACTCCCTACATTTTTGGATTTCACAATTTATTGGGACAGGGGACACCTTGATATTGATATTTTTGCAGAACGGGAGATCTTCTAATTCCAATATTAATAATAAACTTACATATTTGTTAATATGCTTTTTCTAATGCTTATTTATACGCATGCCTACCTAAGACGTGGGTGGGAGATAATTCTTTCCCTCAACAGTTGATAGGAATAGCTCGTAGATACAAAATACACAGCATGAAATTGTTGCCAAGTATCTGCGCACAATACACAAAGTTTGTTCTATTCCATGCAATATTTTGTACATTACTGCGTTTTTTTATGCTTCTCTTTAATTTATAAAAACTTTCTTTAGTAGTACCTATACCTATTTTGCAAGTATTTCGTCAAAGTACATTATTCACTTAAATAAAAAATTTGTTTACATAGCTTCATGTTTAATTTACTAAAGGTGGGGGAAAGAATTTATTTATCATATTTTATAAAAGCAGACAGAACATCCAATAAAAAAAAAATTAGACGAATCAAACATGGAAACAATTTCGATGATCGTCGTGTAGAATTTAGTTGTCGAAAAGTTCGAAGAATATTCAATTGACTAATACTACCTCGATCTCAAATTAACTCCTTTCGTCACAATCAAAGGGATGGATAGATATTTTTTGTATATCTTCATTACTTGTAACAAATATACGTCATAAGCGTTTAAGAGGTTAATTATATGAAAAACTGAGATAGGTAGAGAAAGTCATCGAAAAGCGGAGTAACATACAAGGTGCTCCATTAAAGAAAGCAAACAACTTTGTACTGTACAATTGAAACTGAACACATTTTATACTGTGCTGAGCTTGTCCTGGAATAATTTTTATTGATTTATGATAATATTTTGTCTAAAATGTTAGGGAAAGAAATTATCTTCCGCCCAATACAGTAGGTGGACATGCTGTATATTTCTATTACCATGTAGGTGTAGATGTATAAATGACCCAAACATTAAATTAATCTTGAATGGAAATAAGTAATAAATATATTTGGTGGCAACGCTGGTTACTGATTAATTCATACAAAAAGATCATATAATGTTATAAAGTGTTTTAATATTGTTATATTTCGGTGAGTTATTTTATAACTTGGTCCACTAAGGCGCGAAAGTTGTTTTAATTATTACTTTAGATGTATATGGTTTCGACAAGCAACATTTATTTTTGAATTACATATTACAATATAAGAGAAATTGGTATTTTCCGAAAAGCTCAATCAACGTCTTAAGTAACATGCTACACGCTATTAATTTGCTAAAAGTGACTTACTGATTGACTTATCAGTTCTCTTTTGTTTCTACTTTAATTAATAATTTTTAAACTGAATGTTTAACATTCTAGAAAACTGGGGCAAATCCTGTAGGTTGCATTAATCGGGAAAGCAAAGCTATTTTTTAGGAACTTGATCAAAGAACTTTAATTTTTATGCTGCTTTAAACAAAGATGAATTGCATCATAGCAGATTGTCTGCTGTATTTTATTTTCAGCCAACTGCTTTGTGGGAAATGTTTTATTTGAAACCTCAAGTCTTCAGATGAATCAACTGCATTAAGTAATTTTACAAAGCCAGGAAACGAATGCGATTTATATTAATTTGGTTTTTAATTTGCCTATACAACTGCTCTATTCTTTTCAGAAAGCTCGGAGCTGCCAAGGTGAATAGTTTTGTTATATTTTCCATTGTGCATGCATTTCAGTGCAGAAATGTATATTTCTGTGTTTGGGTAGGTAACTTGTATGAAAATCTCCTTTTCAATTTCAAGTTATTTCATATACAACCCTCTGGGACGTTTGCGCTCTCTTTACTTTATTATTTTCCATTAGCTTTCATAGTATGCTGTCCTTCTAACAGCTACTTTGGTTCTATATAGTTCCTTCGAGGCAACTAACATTGCACTTAGTCAAAAAAAGGTAAGTCGTAATTAAAAAAAATAGATAAAATAATCTTGTTTTGCTTCTCCGGTCGTGAATTCATTTAAGTTGTATGCGAGGAACTTCAGAACCTTTTTCGAAGTTTCTACAAAGTGCATACCATGACTTTCTTGTGTACGAAAATCTTACGCTCAGTTTAACATTAAATGCTTCAGAAATTACTAAAGAATAGACGCATGTACGATGCAAGTAATATCCGCGTGATGTGAACTGTTATATAACAAATATTATAAACATTATGATGTGCTACTTTAAGAGCATGCCGAGCAAATGATTATATCACATCGCATCTTTCATGTTAATTAGATCCTATGTAGCTAAGGCGTTTCTTTCTTATTAAATATAATTCACTTTTAGTTACTTAGTACATATGTATGTTGTTATCCACACGTAGAGAAGATAATTTAAAAACTAGTCGACCTGTACACTCCACCACAAGATTTGCTGCAAAGGGTACGCAAAACAGGAAGTATGTTTTAGTAAATATTCATGTATTTTCCAACCTAACGTTTTAGCATAACATCCTCTTAGGTAAATTTATACCTCGTGTTCTCAGTTGTAAGGGCGGACCCTTAACTTAAACCTCAACGTAATTTCCCTGGTTTGGCCTTAATTGCGCTCTCTAATTTCTTAAAATGTTTCGACACGATTACCGCGAACGTGCATTCTAATGGCTTAGAATACGTTTCACCATCAACTAAAGGAAGCAACTGGAATAAGCATATGAGGGATGTCTGGAAGAAAGTTTTGAAATGTATGGAACCAAACATACTTCATTTAAATAAAACTGCAATTTTTAGTGTGGCATGCAGTGCTTTACATTACTTAGATTCATATTACAACACCTATGTTAAAAATCATTCATTCCGCGACCTTTATTTTGGTTCTAGTAACTACCTGGTGTATTTTTGCTAGTTCTTTATCTTTCAGAAATATGAAATCAGTTAAAAATGTTTGGTTATACATTCAAGTTTGAAAGAGTCATTTTTGTCATCTCTAAAAATGCTATCACTAAGGGTATAATGAAAAAATACTATATAGTTATAAAAAATTTAGTACAGATAGTTGGATTGCATTGTATTTAACAAAAAAAAATATCATTATGTATACTTTTTGGTAATATATACTTCTTTCATAACATTGCCAATTGAGAAATTTGGCAAATTGCTTTTTCAAAAAGCCTTCCAATTAAGTTGATTGAATTACATGGCTACATTAGCTATGCAATCTCGTGCACAATTTAAGGACTCCAAAGGTTGTTTTACACGACGCATAATTACATATGTACATAATTATGGCTGGCACATGCGTACTGAATTCTATATTTGTTAATAGATCATACTAGTTGTATCATGTACACCCTTAACGCAGCACTTCACTAATACCGGACGCATGTTTCGATCACCTTCAGCAGTAAAGCTGAACTCAGTTAACTAATGTGTTATGGTAAGACTGGAAGTGAAGCGGTTGAGTACCTGATCTGGATTGGGGGTTCAATTTTCGAGTTTAATACTATGCTAACTTTAATTTTTACCCTGTACTTCTTTCTGATCCTTGTGTAAACCATCCCCAAAAATTCTTGTAAAGAAAAGAAGTATCTGCAGTAAACCAATAATCAAGAAAGTTAATTCAAAACACTTTCGAAATGTAATCTTTGACATCGAAACATCAGAAGCACATACCAATTTCTGCACGATTTAAATGCATAGTCAAAACGATTAACCGCGATTTTTCGATAAAAGGCTTTTTTAAAAGAGGATATTATCCGTTTACACGGCATTTATGCGGTAATTTTAGAGAAAATATTTATTTAGCAACACCCTTGCCTGACCGTCGAAATAATATTTCATCTGAAGCTGTTAACTGAAACACAATTAGCATAAACGAAAAATTACTACCCAAAAAAAGCAATCAAAGGTCTGTAGCCCCAAGGCATGACCCGATTCTATTAATTTTTGATTCGTTTACTGCCGCTTGTATATGCGAAAAGTAACTTGCTTTGATACTTTTTTGTGTAAGGAAGTTTAATTAAAACAAAAATTATGATGAAAATGCAAATTTATCATCGCCAAGTTGTTGTACCAACAAAATAAATGAATTAATTGCAAGCGTAATTTGAACAGTATAACAGGCTCTTCTTTCCATATAATATACATAATATTTATTATTACTAATAATTGAATTTAGATAAAGAATATCTTACAATAAAGCATCGAGCACCACAATTTAATCGGCTGCAGGTGCATCTTCGGATATCAGATATTCCGCCGGGAAACCATTTATAGTTTAACTCCATATTGGTTATCGCAAATAGCGTAATTATGGAAGATCAATTGTATCTCCGGTTGTTTAACTTTGTATTGCGATAGTCGACTTGAAGGAAATAACTTTTGTCTGCGGTTTACGAAGCTTTGTGTACAAATTACCGTACAAATTTGTAACTCTAGTGCTCCAATATACAATAGTATCAATATTACGTCGCCTGTATTTTAAACTTAGCAGGAACAAAACGTAATTTCCAGGATTTTAATCAATATGGACGATGTAAAAGTGAAAATGTTTTGCTCGTTTTGTAGCAACTAGGATGAAGTGCACAGCAAGACCTTTTTTCATTAAATATTATCAGTTTATTCGACATAAATTTAATATTTAGTGCGATTTCATTCCAAGATCTATTTCGTAAACAATAGTGAATTATAACTTTGGATTGTCTATAAATTTGCACATGGCACCTATACAGGAGCTATGCATTCTCAGTTTCCACAGTTCTTGCGGGATATACTTACATCGCTTGCTCACAAAAGTTTAACAAAAGATTGAAACTAGCAGCGAAAAGATAAGTCAAATAAGCGAATTATAGTCACAAGAGAACAACGATAAATATGCGCAATAAGGCAACAGTAAAAGTTAGCAATTCTAATGATACCCGTTATCATCAAAAACCAGCAAGACGTATTTGTTCCTTGTGTGTCTTTTGTTCTGATATCGTTTTTCTGTGGACATTAACTTTGGATGTACTTGTTACGTAGTAAAATTGTGCATAACGATGAATATAATAGCGATGCTTCATGATGCGAAAACAATAGCGATGCTTCATGATGCGAAAACAATAGCAAAGCACCAGAAGGTAAAGAGTTCATTAAATTTAAGTCGGCATATGACGATGATTAACTAATTTTATTTATTCGCGAAAACTACATTTACACCATTTAAATTATCACCTAATTTTTGTATGTTTATTCCAATAAAGGATTCATGTATGCCTTTACGCAGATACAAAACGAAGAGCTCTACAAAACCAATTTTAGTGATACCAAAATATATTTCTTTTTCATTTTTTAAGAATTCAACGCAAATTCAATCACCTTTAGAATGGAACGTTGTAATATTTTTTTACATTGTAGCGCAATACTCTGAAACGTCTACTAGGAGAGTGGTACGTGATGATTGGTGTATTGTTGTAATATGTAGGAAGTAATTTGTTTCCGTGTTTGTATGTCAAGAAGCCCGAGAATAAAAGGCATAACTAAGGCGGCCATGCTGCTTCGGACAAGATATAGCAATTTATATAACGGATCACATCAGTTTAAATTTGCGAAAGATTGTGACTATGAAGAACAACAACCAACAAAAGTATGCAACGTATGTACATACACAGATCTACGGAAAATTTGCAACCTAAGAAACATATGTACATCTATCATCAACGAATTAGAAACTCCCGTATTTAAGAGTTTAGATGTTTGTAAAAATTAGTAACACATAAGTAAACATGCAGTATTCAGTATTTTCATTGAATTTTTCTTATTACAGAATGACAAAAATACAACTTTACAATGTCTTTTCCTAAACATTTTTCCTTAATTCACGGTATTGAATACTTGTGGGTACTTAAGTTGGGTATATTGTTAATAAATAATATATAAAGGTAAACTTAAAACTTTTTACCAATATTTTGATTTAACTTTCAATGTTTCTAATTCGTTAAACAGCTACTATAATTATACCGGGTGTGCCATTAGTCTGTTGGCGAATATTAGCGTGAAATTGTGATCCGTCCGGAAACCTGACTGTTCAGACGGAAGAATATCATTCCGTAAACAAAACGCTTTTAACTGACGATCCATGAGTGGGAAGAATACTAACGCGCCGAATATCTTTCGAAGTAGTAGGGAATGAAACCTTGGGTAATGGAACTGCAACAACTTTTTTCTAGGCTAAGGGAAAAAAAGGAGTTTATCAGGCAAAAGTTAGTAATATCGGTCAAGATTGATAAAATGTGAGGAATAAACAGCTTCAGAGCGTCAATATTAATAATGTCTTCGCCCTCCGACCTTGAGTGGATGCTATTCATTATTAGAAAAACATCATGATCAGAAACAGTTTTGAAGCTGAAGTTGGTCGCGCCTACATTAATTAAGCAACGGGACTCGTAAAAATCTCTTGGTATTGCCACAACAAGGAATTGAAGTGGTGAAAACTACCAAAGATGGACAGATGGGATTCTCCGTACATATATAGTGTATCATAACGTATTTTGTAAAATTATTTCCAAATATATAGTGTTCCAAATTTTCGTAACCGCCTTCAACTTCGTTATTTTAAATGGATTGCTATATTTTTATCAATTGTCTTGATAACCTATTAAATCACTTTTGCAATATGTGCTCTTCTGATAATTTTGTAATAGTTTTGATAACAATTTGCTAGTTACAGACTCTAGACATTGTAAAAATATAAACAGAGTGTTAAATATGTCGCGCAACATTTATCGATGCTTTTTTTCGATTTTTTCCGTAAGTTCCCTGTAAAATTAGCTTCTAACAAAATAGCAAGTCTCTACTTAAAATGTCCACATAAAGTTATCTTCCGTAGTCTCTTTTGCTATGATGGCATTTTAGTATGTATTACTTATTGTAGGCTGGATTACATATATGTCCATTATTAGTTATTGCGTACTGCTTTAATCTTATCAATTATATCGTTTCGTTGCTGTTATTTTTTACTAACTTTCAATAACAAAACATTGTTAAAATTTTTTCTTAATAATAGGGATTTGAGGTATTAGCAAAGAAAACAATTGCTTTTTTCTTATTCTTTTGCTTTGTTACGTTTCGTCGTTTTTCTCAAGCAATCTACTAAGAGGATAAAGAAAATTTTAAATTTTAATAATTATACATTATGTCAAGCGTAATATTACTTACTTAATATATTGTTTATATTTCATTTTCTTTAATTTTAATTTATCTAACCTTATATTACTTGTATACTGTCATTATCTGTTTGTTTCTTTTTGCCATCCATTTTACTAGTATTCGCTAATATCATTTCCATTTTTCTGTTTTTATTCTTCCTTATCTATTTTCCTTTTGCATACTTTTTTTTCTTTTTATTATTTATTGATTATGAAATTTTCTCGTGGAATTAAGAAGAAGACAAGTGTGCAGAATTATGACAACTATTTTCTGCGAAATTTTATCGAATTTTTTAACCAAAAATGAATTTCTTGAAAGACGAGTTCAGAGACGTGGTTTTTGTTGTTGACGTGTACAAAAGAAATCCACTCTTAGTCTCAAGAATGTAAGCGGAATACCCTCTGCACTGTTTTTCTATGGCATACTATAAAATACATTGCAATATACTCCCGATAATAGCAGAAAACATAAGAAACGCTTTGCTTTAATTAAACGAAGATAATTCAGCTCAAAATGTAAGCCTAAACGTAGAGTGATGGTTCAGAATATGCACAGAGTAGAATTGAAACATATTCGAACACCTTCTGGATTAAGACTCTTTCAGTTGTTCTGTAAATGTAAGGTCAATTACAACGGTTCGATTTCTTCGTGTATTTTCGTTGAATAATACAATGCACAGCGTTGTAATGTAGCTCACCAGATGGTGATACAGATTAGAAATGTGTTACTTTGGAATGTGCTGAGTATAAATATAATAATTTCCTTTATGATACGTTAGATGATAAATATGGGAGTAATATCAAAAGGTGCCATTTAGACTTTGATTTTCTTTTGAAAATTATGACCACCTAGCTGCGTGCTATGTCTCGCATATAACGTATTTTCCATAAAAATTTAATATTTTCGAAAATAGTGGAAATAAGGATTAGGTTATTTATACCGTTTTGAAGGTAATTTCATGCTTAGCAATGACCACAAATTTAGGTTTTCTACAAAAGAAAGAATCAAAAAGCGCGTTCAAATTTCAATGTTCATATTTAATACCCGGCTACATTTCTACCTTATACTACTTGCGACACTACATCTGTTTACAAAATAATTAATAAACAAATAAAACGATATATTTAAAATTTAAAAAGTTGAAGGCGTTGCGGAAAATTGAAAAAAATCTGTATACTTTACAAAATTTTACAAAATACGTTATAATATATTCGTACATAAAATCTAATTGTTCTATCTTTGGCTAAACTCCACCGACACACTAATGGTCCGGTATAGTGCGCGAAAGTGAAAATTTTAGAATTCGGTCAATTGAACCTGATCTCTAGTGCAACACTGATTATCTGTTTGTGGCAAACTAATAAAGCAATCGAACTGTAAATGATGATAGTGACTCAATTCGAAACTTTGTGCATAAGGAAACAGTCGAGTGGGTTTATGCATTAGAACGCAGTGTAAGACGGTAAGCGAATTCATACCTAAACAACACATAAGTATCGGCAACTTCCGCACTACACAAGTTTAATTTATTATATAGTAATATGATAATTAGTCCGCGACGGCCGTTTCGAGGACACGAATGGTCCTCATCATCAACCGGTCACCGGTTACTATATAATAAATTAAACTTATGTGGTGCGGGGGGTGCCGATACTTATGTTTTGTTTACCATACTACGCCACAGTCCTTGCTATCATTATTGAATTGATACATATTTAAGGTTGTTGTCTGTTTTACGTTTAAAGTTAATCTACAAAAGTCAATGATTCAAATTGCGTTTCAAAATAGTTAAAAAGAGAGAAGTAGAAGTAGGCCAAGAACAGAATATATAATAGAAGAATACACAATCATAGTATTAATACAAAGCAAATTGTAGATACGCTTGAGGGAATGGGAATAAGAAGTATAAACATAGACCAAATTTCATTTAAAAAGGGAATCTGAATGTTTAAAAGAATAAGTCATGAACCAACCAGAACCACACATAATTAAAATATTTTATATACATCATGCAAGTTTGCGGTTTTTTATATTGTTTAATATAAATATTGGCAATATTGTTTAATTTGGAATTTAATTTGGATAATATAATATATAAGCTTGCTTTCACTTTTCGATCTACGAAATTATTCTTTCAAAACAGTGACTGTACGCTAAAAATTGAAAGAGAATTTGAGATAATTCGGTGTTACACTCTTTACACGATAAATTTTGAGTCATTAGTCCGCCACTGAAGGATGTTTACCTTTTATTTAAATTCCCCAGGTACTGGTTCCAAGTGCATTTAGCCGTTGTTACCTCAAATGACCCTCCCATTATGTTCCGTTGTAGAGATCGCTGCTTTCCAAGGAATTTAATTTCGAAGCTTTCCTCTTTGCTAAGAGGTAAATTTAGTATTCCCAGACCCAAACGTGAAAATTTAAAAAACATGAAATCTAAAATACTTAGTCGCCTACTTGTCTGGATCAATTTAAACAGCTTTAGGTTTTCGTCTTATCGCATATCTGTCACTCACGGTAACAGGGGTTAACCAGCCGAAATTTGTGACATATCCCTCGTTCTAATTGAAACAAAATAAGTTCGCATCATCCATCAAAAAGACGTGTGGTGTAAATTATGCAGAGATTTGAAAGGGAAATGGTAAATCGACTTAGAATTTCCACGTGTAATTTTAGCAGAAAAGGCAGTCCTGTACTCTAAAAAAATACCCATGATTCGCGTGAATTAATAAAGTTTAAATTAACGCTCGGATTGGAGGTTTGTAATTAAAAAGTGACAAATTAATTTATGCGAAACAAACCAAATCGTTGCTGACATTTCTGTCGACTTCATGTTGAACTTAAAACATTTACACTCGCGAAAACGAGAAACATCGTACATCGGATTTTAACGAAAGTTTTCTGCGTGCTTGTCCGTATTGCGATGCCAAAGAGGAGCACGAGTTCCTAGTAGTCAACTAAACACCGCCTGGCGCGCGACTAGCGGCCAATGCTGCTTTGGTGCTCACCAACCGCGCCGATTCACTCTTTCATTTCTGCGCCAAATCAGATATATAAACATTCATACGTGTTACGTATGTACCTTTCTGTTCGGTAAGGTTTCAAGTGTATGTATCTCCTTTAAAGTTACCATAATGTTATCTTATTTGTGCATTTGTATACAAGCGTATTAAGCGCTGGAACCAACACTATTGTGGTGACATTAACTCTTTCTATCTCAAAGTAAATGTGGCCTCACTCACCTTAATATAATTTAGTGGCTTCCGTTGTTCAAGCTTAATTTAAAAGACTGCGTCACCAAGATAGTGTTTGAACATATGTAATAATTGTTATAGTAAAGGTGGAAATTTTACAAGTTTAACCATAATAAAGTAACTGAGAAATATTGTAAAATGCGAACTATAATCTAAAAAGTCATATGCTCTTTAAATATTTTAAAATTATAGACGATGTGTTCCTTAAGAGGGCATAAACTTCCAAATGGTACCAAAATTCCCTTTTACATAGTAAATATCGGATATTAATTGTTGAGTTTTGAACGAAAATTCATTAAATAAAATCTAACTTCACGGTATGGAGCCGCATTTTCGATTGAATTTCAAAACAACATAAAAAAAATAGATAGCTGTGAAATTGAAATCGAGCTACATACCCGCTTATAGAAAAACAGTTTAAAGCGTTTTGCAGCAGATATGAAGGGAGATGTGATCTAGAAACGTAATTTCGCAAAAAAAAATATGATGGTCCTCCTGTGGAATACTTTGCTGTATTATTGGATCTCTACATTTCGAAATCATACGTCCTTTTAGCACGATTAAAAACGGAAGGTACGAGAAACCCTTAAAAAGAGATGTATTGTGAAATCAAGTAAAAAAGATATATTTTTCACGTGTAACACTCTATTTATAAATATGGTCAGTCGAACAGCTTTTCATTCTTGATTATTGGTTTGCGGTGTCATTTTTATAGATTTTTAGATGATCACAAGAACTATCAGAAAGAATGATAAGTCATATCCGCCAAAACGTAATAACTGTATACGATTCACGCCTTGCATTTACGTTACATTAACGATATATACCTTGCATTACATATATGTAAGCATTCTTGACACTTATATAAGGTAATAGGAATAATGTTAGCATTTAGTATTAACTAAACCATGTAACTGTGTTAGTTGCGCTTAAGTATATTTTGTAAACATCTGTCTGTCCGAACCTCAAATAATTTTTTTTACGAACGTCAACCGCCGTCCGTTAACTGGCGCAGTCAGTAGGATTCTGGTCATCCCCTGGAGGATTACCAACGCCAAAGATGTGTGAGTGGATCTCAATCCTTTGGACAAGCAGCAAAAGAAGTTTGTAGAATATCAAGGGTCCGAGGATACAACTCTCCAACGACGCAACGCTGGTGAAGGACCAACTCCCAAGACTTCAAAATTAGTTTGAAGAGCTTCCACAACGTTATAGGATAGAGTCTGGAAAGCAATCAAAATCTCGAAAAAGGACAACAAGAAACAATTGAAGGAAGAAGAAATTGAAGAAGGAAGAAATCGAAGAAATAACATCATCCACATCACCGACATCATCACCATCAACTCCAGCTTCATTATAAACAAGCAGTTGCATTGACAGCTGAATGAAAACAAGTCTTTTAGTACTAATCCTCAACGGAGAAGGTTTAACCAACATAATAAAAGTCCAAGATCATGTAGGATTACTACCTCTAAAATTGGATGTAGCTTACGATACGGAAAACCAATATGAACTCATCATCCAGAAGCATTATTCAAAATTGCTTGAAATATGGAAAGCATATCTAAATCTCAAAAAAGCCAGAAAAATTGGTTACCCGACACCAGAAATCGTTAGGATCTCAAGAAGAAGAAACCATTCGGCAATACATCAAAAGTTTAGAACTACCAACTCGAAGAAAAAGAGGCGCATTTATCTTTTTAGAAGGAATCATAAAAGCCATTACCGGCAATCTTGACGACGAAGATAAATTGGATAATATTTCTAAAGAAATCGATGATCGAAAAGTTTTATTAAACACTTTAAGTAATTCTCATTTTAAAAGTAATATTTCAAACTACGTTATTTATTGTTTGCTTATTTGTATCACTATTGTAATTGTAATATTATACTATGTTACAAACAAAAATAAGAAAACTGTTATAAAAGCAAACAATAAAGAAACAGAACTCCTTCTGATCGGTAATTCTGTATCTTGCAATATCGGCCGATAGGTGCCTATATACAAGCAATTACAAAAGTAGGTAAATTGACCGGCGTTAGCGGTGAATGGTAACTTATTGTAAGGAGTATTGTTAACCAAATTTTACGGTAAAGGGTGTTTTTGGTGATATTTCCACAAGTATAACGGTAATTTTTGTACGAAGAGGTGATTTCACACATTTGGAGGAATAGTCAACATATTTATTGGTAATAACTTTATTTGTGAAGATGATTTTAACTTATACAATGGAGACAAAATAAATATATGCGGTGAATATTACCTGGTTCAGTTAAAAGATTTGTATTACTGAAAAATATTTTAGAAGTTTAGTTTTGTATTTTTTGACGGAATTCTTAGACAAATTTGTCGAGTATGTTAAGTAGTTGAACCAACTTTTTGTGATTAGTAACGAAGCGTTGTTGAAAATGTTACGTGTTTTGTAAATGTGGATGCTTCGTCTTCGTAGTAAGGTCCGTGTGGGATCTGTGAAGAATCATCTAACAAAAGATATCTAAGGTGAGTATCACTAATGCGTATAATTAGATACAAGCCTGTCACGCATCCAAATTATACTTTGCCTGTTAAGCGAAAAGAGAAGTATAATTTCATACAAGTTTATTTATTAAGCTTTACTGTAAATTTTGTGATTTTTTTTTTCAGAATTGGTTTGTTCAAATTACCATTAGTAAAATATGGTTATCTAAGAACAATAAAAATTTTTATTCGGGTCAACGTTTAGGATAATGTCATGTTTAGTAGAGCTGTATTGTGCACGAATTAGAATAGGGATTCTGCGTCGGATAGCGATGGACCTACAAGCACTGTTTACCACTCAACAATATTGCGTTTTAAATTACGTATTTATATTGTAGATTATTATCCCAGATGGTAACTTAGTAGATTTACGAAATGTAGTTGAGGATCTTTTTATTAACCGGTTGTAACAAGAAAGCAGCGAACACACCGCTATGTTCTACAAATTCGCCCGGGTCAGTGAATAACAAATAAAAAAGCGATTGCTTGTAAAACACAACTAGTTACGTTAATGAACGTATTAAAAGGATATTAACCCTCAAGTGCTATCGTGGGGTGTTTCGGAACCCCAGAGGTCATTTTTTTTAAATTTTTTCTAAAACTATTTTTGTCACATTTCTAAGGTTCCAGGTATTCGCCTATGCAAATGAGATATGTAATATAGTGTAATTTATTATTTACCATATTCTACAGTTTTAGCAAAAAATAGCTTTTGGGGTGTCTCAACACCCCACGATAGCAATTACGTTTGTTTTTTTCAAAAATAGCGTAGTGTATTCTAACCAATGATTTAGAATTTTATAGTGATAATAGCCCTCGTCCTCTTTTGGGGAAATCACAGATGTTGTTGTGCATGTAAGTATAGGGGATTCACTTATATACGTTCCAATTCGGCGATTTTTATTATAGTACCTACATGTACAGGGGATTCACTCATTTATGTTCGACTTCGGTGATTTTTTACAAATCAAATAGTGGCATTTCCCCTGATTTCTGTACGGCGTATAAATATTCGACTCAAACAAATTTCTTACTCAGTTCCTCACAAACCAGAGCGTCGTCAACTTGTTCCTTATTTCCCTTCTATAATACGTGTATTGAATAGTAAAAACAATATGATAAAGTTTCTAACTGATGAACAATTAGCAAATCTTGCCGAAAACTTTTACGATGATGTTAGTGAAAGTGAATGCCCTGATGAACGTGATGATGATTTGAGTGATGCAGCAAGCGAACATAGTGATCACGACACATGTTCAGAATTTGAAGTCGAATCTGAAAACGAAAGTGAAGAAGACTTAGGTGATGTCAGTGCAAGAACAAGTTACTTCTATGGACGAAATCGATATAAGTGGTCCAAAAATCCTCCTGCTACTTCACGTACCAGATCTTCTAATATAGTCACTCTTCGACCGGGAGCAAAGGGTCCGGCAGTAAATACTCCTCCAAGAACACCTTCTGAAGCATTTTCTCTTTTCTTTACGGAAGAAATTCTAAATGAAATACTAGAGCATACAAATGCAAAAATAACGGAAACGAGTTCTTCTTATGGACCAACGGCAAGTTATGTTGAACATGTAGACATGATTGAATTGAAAGCATTTCTGGGACTTGTAATTTTGGCAGGAGTGTTTAAATCAAACCACGAAGATACTAGAAGTCTTTTTGCAACGGATGGTACGGGACGAGATATTTTTAGAGGTGTCATGTCTAAACAACGGTTTTTGTTTCTTTTGTCAGTGCTAAGATTTGACGATCAAACAACTAGAAGGAACAGAATTGACAATGGTGATAAACTTGCAGCCATTTCAAAAATTTATGAAATTTTCAACGCAACTGTACGAATAATTACAGTTGCAGCGAATATGCTGTTGTAGATGAAATGCTTGTTGGATTTCGCGGCCGCTGCTCTTTTCGCCAATATATCAAGAGTAAACCAAAAAAATATGGCATCAAAATTATGTGCTTATGCGATTCGAAAACGCATTATCTGATCAATTCATTTATTTATACAGGAAAGACAACCGAACCCAATCCAAACAAACTTTCAGTTCCAACACGTAGTGTACTCAAATTAATTTCTCCGATCATCAATACAAATCGAAATCTAACAGGAGATAATTGGTTTTCTTCTATAGAGCTGTTGAATGAATTGAAACGGGTTGGTATAACGTATGTTGGAACACTTCGTAAGAATAAGCGCGAAATTCCGCCAGCATTTTTACAAACTAAACAGCAACCAATAAACACCTGTAAATTTGGATTTACGCACGATAATACATTGGTTTCCTTCATACCAAACAAGAACAACTGTGTCTTGTTGGTTTCGTCTATGCATCACAATGGAAATGTTGAAGTAAATGCAAAACCTGAAATAATAAATTTCTACAATTGTACCAAAGGGGGAGTTGATGCTTTAGACCAGAAGTGTATGACGTACTCCTGCCAAAGACGAACCAGACGATGGCCAATGGCTATATTAGGAGCAATGGTAGACATTTCACGTGTCAACAGTTACATAATTTTCTTAGCCACTTCAGACCATACAGTTAACATGACACGAAGAGAATTTTATATTCGTCTAGGAAGAGAACTCGTCAATGACCACGTAAAAAGACGATACCAAACAAAAGAATTGTCAACTAAGCTAAACTCAATTATCAAAAATTTACTAGGCTTAGAAACACCACAACAACAGCCACAAGAAGCAGAACCTTCAAGAACCTACAAAAGGTGTCACATCTGCGGGCGAAATAGAGACAAGAAAATAAAAACCACGTGTCATAGATGTCATCAGCATGTCTGCAAGGAACATTCTGAGCAACTTGTAAAATGCGCAGAATGCTTACAAAGGTAAATTGTAAGAAATTTATAAAAATCTGATTACATGAAATAACACATTACATGTTTTTTGTCAAATAAAATGTACGCCTCACAACGTCATTGTCAGAATTTTTATGTGAAATTCTTATGGCATTTTCTTTTACAGGGAGTAAGACCATAGTTTCCAGTAACAGAAAAAACCAAGACATCTTAACAATACAGAACACAATTTTGTAAAAAGAAAAAATTGTACGAAGAAATACTTTTTACATAATTTTTATGAATGTAACATTTCCTCCTAATTTTCTGTTTTGCTTTAAATAAAGTTTTGTTTTTCCTTACAACAATCGCAAGATAAAGGTCTAGTTATTACACTGTGGGTTTAAAAGTGAAAAAAAAAAGATAACTAACAAAAAAAAGCTAAATTTAAAGAGTGGGGTGTAAAACACCCCACGATAGCAGTTGTGTTACCTGAAAACACGATAGTACTTGAGGGTTAAGACTATTAGGTACATTCAATCGTCAAAGAAAGGTTAACTAAAGAAAGTATTATAAATGTTCCGGTATTACAGAATTATATTTTGTATTAGTTGTTAATAAATTAACAAAATTACACTACTGGAAAAAAGGATTTTTTATTTGCCGCATTTCACCGAAATAGATTTCCCCACGTTATGAAAAATACTACCACGCTTATAGTTAGTCTTTTGTGAAATTTCCCTTTAACCAGCGAAGTAAATTTACCGAGGAATCTTACCTATCAGAAGGTAATTGTGTATATATGTTTACCAGGTATGTTTCACTGAAAAGTAAACTTGATGGTAACTTTCACCTGCTATGGGTAATGTTACATGAATGATAGAGAAACACTCACCTAGAGTAAAATTTCTGTACTAAATGGAGGTAGTCCAGTTGCCTCTATTTAGTTAAGGAAAACTTCCCATTTTTTTTTGTCAGCGTATGCTTATGCTACCCATATCTAGTAGTACTAATATGTTCACCACTCCAATTCAGGCTTTAAAAGTTCCATACCCAAAGATAAGTATTTAATAATTGCTTATGGTGGAATATTATCAAGCAAAATCCAACAAATGATGTGCTAAATAGCTGGCTACTTATCTTTACTTATTGTGACAACATAAATTGAATACATTATGAAGAACTAATATTCGATCTGTCACTACGAACAGTAATTGTTCTCATTAAAACTATTTATTGCAATGTCCTGGGTATTAAACGGGTATCAAACAAACGACACAGTTGCAACAGTTTAATCTTGTTTAGCTCACACTACACGAAAGCAAAACTGTAATTGAACTGAAGAAAATAAGCCTGTGCATAATGTATATGCACTGAGTGGCATCTTTACAAAGAGACGACACCTTTCGCAATACTGCGAGTACCCCCTTATCATCCAGAACTAAATCCAATAGAAAATCTGGAATGATAAAGAACCATATGGCTATGAGTTATTCGCAAGAAGAGAATTTTAAAATGTACATTGTAGAAGATTTGGTTGATGTGTGTCGTGTTGTGAATATCCAACAAAATTTATTGATAAACATATATTTGATCAGTATTAACTTCATTATTCATTTTGAGGAGAAATTGAGGATATCTCTCCGATTTTCATCCAGTGAAGAAGGTAAAACCTACCGCTAATCTAATATCACTGACTCTTTTGTTTTGCTATTACATTGTAATTTTTGTGAATATTTGCAGATTATAAATGTCACTTATATCATACTTAGTTTCAAAGCGTTCAATATGCTATTTGTATTACTTCTTTCGTAATTAGATAAATTATTATCTTGCTGGATGGAGTCCCAAAACTTCGAAACTTAGAAGAAACTCATATTTTCATCTTATTGCGGAAGTTATTATTTTATTTCTACAAATACCGATGGCAAAAATTTAGAACGCGTAGCATGTTTTCTACTTCAAAAATATGCTGTAGACATAAAATAGCATTTGCAAACATATTCCTTGTTTCTGGTTCTTTGGTGTTTGACAATGGTAAATGTACAATATTTTGATAATAGTACACATAAAAACCACTAAGCAAGCATTACTATTTTTCTATGTATGAATTTATATCTATTTAATATTTATATGCAACAATAGATATGAATACATAAATTATTAGTAATATGTGAGAGCTGATCCCCAACCCTGTTAATACTGTGGAATGATTGAATGATGTTGAAGTCGCTGCAGATGCACTAAATAATATTGTACAAGAAAGCAATTTTTAACACTTAGATGTTTTTAACATTGAATAGAGTCACTCTCCTAAACGGTGTTATGTGACATGGACCAAGAGAAGGCGTTAGTTGAATTCTAGTGTTTAACTACTTTTTAACACTATACAGCTAAAAAAATTGGTTAGTATTCTATCTACCACAAAATTATTACCAATTTTTATTTGAAATGGAGGAAACATATTAGCGGCGTTGCATTTCCTGTTCACGCTAATTTTTCACGTAAGAGGAAGAGGTTGACGTTTTCGTTAATATAGTTACCAGGTGTGTCGGTAATTCTTTTCCGGTTTTTTCGCTAAAGAAAACACGTTACTTAGAATGGATAGTTAAAATTTATTTATTCAAAGTATTGGCCATTTGATTCTATACATTTTGTCCATCTCTCAGGCAATTTATGAATGCCATTCCAAAAGAACAGTTCCTCCTTTGAGCTAAACCATTCATCGAGCCATTTTTTAACTTCTTCGAAATCGGCGAAGTGCTGCTCTGCAAGCGCGTGCCCCATCGATGCGAAAAGGTGGTAGTCGGATGGAGCCAGGTCTGGAGAGTACGGCGGGTGCGATAAAACTTCCCATCCAAGTGATTTCAACATTTCTTTGACTGGTTTTGCTGTATGAGACGGCGCGTTGTCATGTTGCAAAATCACTTTATCATGTCTTTCAGCGTATTGTGGACGTTTTTCGATCAATGCTCAGTTCAAATTGATCATTTGTTGTCGGTAGCGATCACTATTAACTGTTTCTCCCGGTTTCAACAGTTCATAATATACGACACCAATCTGGTCCCACCAGACACAGAGCATGGTCTTGCGACCAAAGCGATTTGGCCTTGCAGTCGATGGGCCAGCTTCGCCAGGTGATAACCATGATTTTTTTTCGCTTGGGATTTTCGAAATAAATCCATTTTTCATCACCCGTTACTATTCGATGCAGAAATGACTTCCTTTCATACCTTTGAAGCAGAATTTCACTAACGATTTTTCGATTTTCCATTTGTCTGTCATTCAATTCATGTGGCACCCATCTCCCCATCTTTTGGATCTTTCCCATAGCTTGTAATCGTTCACAAATTGCTACTCGGCCCACATTCAACTTTTCTGCTAATTGTTTTTGAGTTTGTGTTGAGTCTTCATCCAATAGCTCCTGCAATTCCGCGTCTTCAAACGTTTTCGGCCTACCAGGACGTTCTTTATCTTGAACGTTGAAATCACCACATTTGAATTGTCGAAACCACGTTTCACATGTTCTTATGGTTGGAGCATGCTCACCGTAAGTCTCTACTAGCAAACGATGACTTTCAGCGGCTTTTTTCTTTTGATGAAACAAGAAAAGTAATGCGTGCCGCAAATGCACGTTTTCAGGCACAAAACTCGACATTTTCAAAAAATTATAAATCTATAACGCTGTTATTTTGGCGGAACGTAACTTGTGTAGTTTTAAGGTTAATGTCAGTAGAATAAAATTACATATGTATCAAATCATAACATTTCATACTTATGGCCAGTGACATCTGCCGGAAAAACCGGAAAGGAATTACCGACACACCTGGTAATACATTGCAGTGTGAATCATTATGGTAATGGATGTCACTTACAGATACGCCGTATAATGTTTTGAGAATTAGCAGCGTATACATACCACACGATCCACTTACAATAAAAATAAATGCGTGCAGAGTTAGCAAACGGTACCATATTTGTGTATCTAGCTGCAAATAATTGAAACCTTCCATAAAAAAAGGTTAACTGCTAAAGTGTAACCAACTTGTGCCACACTATATCGTATCATCAATCATTCTTTGTTAATTATACAGTGTCCACGAAAACTACTGCACCATACGGGAAACTGTCATTTCTTTAGTTTTAAAGAAACTGTGTTTATTGTTTGTTTGAACATCATTTTAGACACCAAAATGTCCTGTTGTATCCGTATTGATACATAAAAGTTATTTAAAAATTTGTGTCCATAATTGTCATAACCTGAAAGTTTATTTTTCCAAATAAAATAAAATATTTTCTTCTCATTCCATTATTAACAATTTCAGTTAAAATATATTTTCTTTTTAAGACGAATTCTCGATTTCTAACGGATGATGAAGAAAATACGGAAAACAATATATAGTGTGTATTTTTAACAGAATGTAAGAGAAAACAAAAATTTAAATTTGTGAATAATGTTTGTTTATTATTATTTACCCAAATAATGACATTCTTGGATATTTGAATTTTTTAGATGACCATTTACGTATTGGTGTGAAGACGACGGGACAAATAATTTAGAACAATTTTTCGTTTCTAATGACAATCACAGTCACTTTACAAAAGGGAATAAAAAGAAGTTCCCATATGGTGACTTTTCCGCGGATACTGTGTTTTAAAAGTTATGTCTGTATGCATAATCGAAATCTGGCAATGCTTACAACAAAGGGAATAACGTAATATATTGTTTAAAGACAAATAACCTTCAAGTAAATTCTGGCGATTTAGCTAACGCCTCGATCGAGTTATTAAGTAATTCCGAATTAAATTCATTGCAAATTATAAATCCAGTTGTTCATTTCCCGTGAATGTATATGGTATTCACGAGTTAGTTTAAAACTCATACGCATGACAGTTCTCGGACTACATGTAATCTATACATCATCTTCCTATCTCTACTTTACAGATATATGCCGCATTTTTTAGAACTTTTTAAAGGTGCTGGCAGTAAGTACTTAAACGGCGTTTTAGTAATTACCCTTTGTATCCTTTTTCCAAAATTAAATTACTTAAAATAAAATAAAAATAAGTTGTTATGTATAAGACAAGGAAAAGCTTGGATTTAATAACATGCTCTAGTACGTATTATGCGTTCGAAAAATTATGAACCATATTAAATTTTAAATTGCTCACATTTTTCCTACAGTTCTTGAATGAAATAGAATCCGATTTAATGCTCCCGTCGAATCTTCTGGTCGCATTTAAACACTTATTTATGCATGCAACGCGTAAACCGTAAAACGTAAGAAATTAGACGGAAGATTAATTATTAATCGATGAATTTACACTTAGATATGCCTAAATTGACACTGAATCGTATTGGAAGATTTTACATTACACAACGTTATGGAAAATAGAAAATTATAGTCCAGTTTCACTACTACTGTGGTTGGCTTGGGTTGTTACACCCTTCTAACTCCCACGCTCAAAAAATAATAGGCCAGAAATAGGAATTTTATTCTATAAATCGAGCTCTTAATCACTTGGAAGATCTTTGCTTTGGAAAGGTAAACATGTGTGGCTGGTGCTGATGACAGTTAAGCGCTGAGACGTTACTTGTGACATTACAATACGTACCACCCTTATATGGAATTCCCTACTTGCCTTTATTCCTTAAATTAGAAAAATGCAACATTGAAGCCTGTTAATATGTATCTAAAATTTGCGTTGAAGTGCAAAATATGATGCATGTACCTAATTTGCAATTTGCAATTCAAAACGCGACAGGTCACACAGCAGGTCGTGTGATTGTCGTAACTGTCGATTGTCGAGTGTTTGGTTCTTGTTTATACTCAGAACATGGTAAAAAGTTTGAGGTCTAAGTTACAAGTTATGGTCAAAAATTTATTTTTGAAATAATTTTGCTTTAAATTTTTTGAGCTTTTGTTTACAAAGAAACGATAAAAGAACCAAAATTTTTCAGTAGTTTTTGTTTGTGTGCGTTTTGGACGTAAGCTGGCATATCGTGTCCACATCTAGGATTTGTTTTATAGTCAAAATCGAACAAAACATTTTAGGTAGTAAATAGAATAATGTAGAATGTTTTTCTCTATTTTTTCAAATTTAGATCTAACGCACATTTCGCGTTTTACATCTGTTGCCCCTCAAATACGAGAACAAAACATTAATTTTTATAAACAGCACAGTGACATCACCGTTACAACTAATATTTGTTAAAATATTAATAATTTCTATTAATTTTTTGTATGTATGTAATATGTAAGTAATTGTCTTCGGATGCCGCCGGGTAGGCAGAAACGCGTCCGTGGGCAGTGTGTTTTTGATTCCATCAATACCGTGAGGAAGCTATTTTAGCATTATTTTTGGGTTATTGTTTCTAGACGTTTTCTGATGTATTTTGTTAGGACACCCTAAATTATGCATGTATAATTATACATATAGAAATACTATAATTTTTTAGGACAAACGATAAACAAAACGAATTTTACAATCTGTATCTACAAGCCTCTCTCCAGAAATGTTTAAAGCAACGGAATTTTAATTTATTTTTGTGTTTTTAACAAGGTTCTTTTGCATCTAAATAGCTTTTTTGAAATATAATAAAACCAATGTTGAGATTGGGAAACAAACCAGATCAAAATAAATGTACCTAGAAGGAAAGTATTATTAAAACTTCGTACCAGAACAAATTTGATTTTCGCATAATTTGTGAGTCATATCAGAAAATGTATCAATTTTTCTCGAAATAAAGAAGTTAGCAAGGATAATGATTTATGATAAAGATAAAAAACAACGTGCTTTTGTTTTTTCTGGCGTTTGTTGGGAAAAGGTTTCGGCTTGTTGCGGGAGGAATAAATAAGCCCGAATTTGATATTATTTATGTAATATTCATTTGATCCTGGGCGATATTTATGCATACATATTTTATATTTAATAAATATGTATGTGTATGTTATCTATGGCTGGTATGCAACGAGAATTGTAATGTAGTGTTACATAATTATTATTGCTTCAATACCTCATACGTATTTACATATTTAAAAATAGAATCCTCAACAGATTTTAATGGAAAAGTGCGACAATGTTTATTTTCCGAGGCATACTGTATTTCGCTTCGTTAAACTAAAAAAAATAATTAATTTTCTATAGAGTAATGAAACAATTTTTCTAGAAGTAATGTCTACACTTCTCACAATAAGCTTGGAAAAAAATTGTAAACATAACAAATTAAATAGTAATTTTTAATTTCTATACAACAAACAAATAATAAATAAAATAAATAAAAAAGAGCAAATAAATACAAATTCTAGAGCTGTATTACTCTAGCGGCACATATTTGTTATTCATACACCTTCACATACTGGCACATACAGATGGGTAGAAGAATTTTTTCAATTAGTAAAATTAATTTCTATAAGACATACGATACGAGGGTTATTAAAAAACAATGTTCAGAGTAACAAATTATGCTATACATTTTGTGCAATGTTACATTTTTTTTTTACACTGAATTTTCCTTAAGAGCTATTCTTCCGTTTTATACCGTTTTTTTTCCTCTGACCAATCCTATATCGCGTATTTGTTTGTATTGACTGATGGCTAATGTGAAGTTAGCGTCCATTCACACTGATTTGCTAGTGAGGCTCTTTGTAGGAACCGAATCTCAAGTTCTAGGATGGTCTTAAATACGAAATTGACTATAAAACGTTTCTTCTATTTTTAGAAAACTTTTGATATAACTTTCGTTGAATCCTTTTCAGTGAATTTCTTCTAATTTGTAAAATTTCAACCCTCTACTTCCGACCCCTTCCACTTCTAGTTGGAGGGAAAATATCGCAGTATTTTTTGGGATTCGTGCCTTAACTGTCGAGGTAGCTAGACGTAACAAGTCGATCAAGCTTACGCTTTTCCAATTTTATGTAAGTATCGAGAGTTGTCGTTTCGAAAGTTGTGGCATTAACTGTGAGGTAACAGCGATAGAGGGTATTGATTAAAAATACTTTCGAAACCACGCTGATGGCAGAAACATGTCCGTGAGTTAGTGTATTTTTTTCTCTCCTTTTGTTGCGATTGCCGTGAATTATTCCATCAATACCATGAGGAAGCTATCTTAGCATTATTTTTTTGGTTAATACGTAACACAGTTCTCATCATGGTCCCAAATTTAACCCGGCAACTTAATCAAAAGTCATAACAAACAAATATTTTAAACTAAGGAAATTTAAATTTACTCCTACTAAATACCAAATTACCGATTAATTTAATTGCAATAGATTGCGAATAGTACTTAGAGACTAAATCTTGTATATTATTTCTTGGTTTTTGGAATTGAAGGGATCAGTAACCACGTAAGAAAATATGGAACTTATAACAGACAATAGCTGCAAATTTGTAGTTGTGGCAATTATGCTATGCCACTAATTTTTTCTTTGGTCAACTTCTTCGCTCTCACGATCTCCTTAATTTTTAGGTCACACTTTAGGTTAAGCACATCATGGTGTGCACATGTCGGGTGTCGTTTTGTTATAGTGATATTGTACTAGTTAAGGAAAGTCAATTGGACACGGCACAACCGGAGTTCTATGATGAATTATGCGAAAGTTTTCAAGAGGAAGATGTGCATAGTACAATGGATTTCTACGAAATTTAAATTTTTCTTTTTGCGCAGGGAAAGTGTTAGAGTTACTCCTACAATTGTAGATAGATGGCTATGGGATCCACGAAGGGGATAACTTGCTTCCTACAATATTGTAAAACAGTCTTATGACTTGCTAAAAAAATTACTAGATTAATTGTTATCAATTAATGTAGGAATATACACAGTTTACCACTTTATATCGCGTCTTTGATATCATATAATGGTTAATGAAAGAACGAATAAGCATTGGACAACTACGGGATATTCTGCCCACGCTAAACAGGTCGTATGAAGGTGTTTACTCCTCAAGTATTCGCCAAAAATTTGACAGGAGTAAGGTAAACTACAGAACACCTTACTCTGAGAAAAGAGTTGCGAGGCCGGGTCTTGAAGCGAGAACTTCGAGACCGATAGCTGGGCGCATTAGGTATTACGCTGCCAATAATGAAAATGATTTGACTTAACTAATAGTAATTAATAATAGTATTTTCTCTATGATAACGGAAGATTTGCACGGTTTTTAAATATATGGATAGATTGACCCGGTACCTCGTCATACATTTTTAATTTCAAAATCGTGTAAACTCCAAAGGGAATCAAGTAAACCCGAAAGCAGGCAATTTAGCTACTAAAAAGTGCTGTTTGTACCCTAAAGGAAGGAATCTTCTAGTCTTTAGAGCGTTACCTAAATACGAATTTTCGGATGCCCGTGTTCCCTTATTAATTAGATTTAAACTCCAAGGAAAGGAAACGAAATGTATCTTTTCATAAAAGATTTCAGATAAAGGAGAACGTTGAAATGTATACGTATCATCACATAATGCCAAATAAACATAGTCAAGTTAATAGGGTAGAATATTTGTAGAATATATAAAGGAGAAAGTATTAATATTTGTTCGCGCGTAACGTTGATTTATGATAGCATTAATATCACATTGCCTAAGTACAACATATGTATAATCCTTATTTCACTTGAAGAATCCATTTGCTCTAAAGTCGTTCGTATGCTTGCAATCTGTCAATAAGGATTTAAATTAACGGTATACATCTAGTTTTCGACCGGAATACTTCATTTTAAATTATTTATCATGAAAATAAACGACCTCATTGTCGGTGTCAGCGCAATAAATAATTCCATCCTACCATTTCCTTGTGCTCCGTTACGCTGCCATTGTATTAAAACGTTCACGTAGTCTCATGGATTCACGTGCAGGTGCGGCGTGGATTTTCGGGTACAAGTACCGCCTTGATTATTTGTAGCGTCGGTTTCAGCGTGTGAAGTTTACCAAATCGGATACGGGTTTTGATTTCAGCTCCAGTGGAACGCTCCATCTGCTGGATAGGTTAGCTATAAAGTATGTGCTACATTATGAAATATCATTAGCGAATGAAAGTAATCGCTTCCAATTTAACTTTTGACATAGATACATATAAGCAAACTGGTTTTAGATTATAAAGCATCGTTAACGATGTATTTGTTTTAAATTGCAGTTAAATCAATTGGTGGGTGTCTTGAATGTACACATATTTGTTCAAAAAGAATAGAGTTTTAGAGAGCTGTAATATTATCTAGATACATAAACTGGTTGAACAGCTTTCTGGAAGATATTAGATTAGTTTTATAATTTACAAATCCTTGTAAGTATCCTTTTAACTAGTTTGTTATAGGCACATCACTGCAAAATAAATAACTTCCAAGCAAAAAATAAACTGTGAAAGTAATATTTTAAAACATACAAATGCAGGCAATTTGCGACCTTCTATACACATGTATCGATTAACGGAAAAACAAATTGTTTTTTAAGATCGATTTCACATAGTATGATCTGATGAAACGTCATTTTTTGTTGTTTTTTTTTGTAATCTTTTCTATCCACTCACCAAGATAATGAACCGAAATACGCAGCGCAAATAAAGAATTATCTAAACTAATATGATTTTGATGTGCTAGATTGATCACCGTACTGACCTAACCTTACCTCACACAATATCCACGGATAAAGATCAAAACAATCCTGTGCTGCGACAACGTAATTACGAATATATATATATAGTGAAGGTTTCGATAGGCGCGGTCAAGTTAATGTGATCTATACAGCACCTCTCTAAGGTGTTTGACATGATCAATCATGAGTTGCTGGTGTTGAAACTAAGCTCCTTCGGTTCTGTTCCATCTTTTGAAATCATACCTGAAAGAGAGAGTGTTATGTTACTTATAATGGATTCTGTTCTAATGACTTTGTTCTTGTTTCTGGCACCCCCCCAGGGACCATTACTGTTTATACTTTATGTTAATGATCTACTCCCGAACATCAATCTTCCGATGTATTAAAATCTTCTCGGAAATATCGTCAGTTGATCACACAAGGAAACTTCAAAGTGGTCTTGATGTGCTGGCGCAGAATGGTGTGAACTTTTCAAGATGAAACTCAATGTTGAAAAGTGTTGCGTATTCTTGTTCTTCTTCACCTCTTATATTCCTTTACCGGATCAGTGGCGCCAATTTATCACATAACCTTCAATTTAAAGACTTGGGTGTACTTTTCGATACCACTCACCTTTAAATCGCACATTAACAATATCTGTTTTGAAGGAATGCAGTCTCTTGGTTCTATTATGCATGTCTCTAGATACTTCAAGAATGGAACCTCGTTAGAATCGTTGGTACTGAGCAAATTAGAATATGCAGTTCTAATCTGGTATCCCCTATATGCCTGTAATTTTCTAAGTCTAAATCGCATCTCGAAAATTTCTCAAGTTTCTCTCACACAAGATTGATGGAATTTATTCTGAGAGAGGTACTCCGCAGGATGTATTATTAGAAAAGCATAGCATGCTAGCGTTGTGTACGAGAAGGGATGGCCTCTGTGAGAGATTTCTGGATGCGGGATGACATCGACTGCTCAGTTTTACTTCAACGAATGAACTTCCTTGTACCACGATCAAATTCAAGATAGTTGTTTCATTCTTCCATCCACATCGACAAACATTATGAAACGAGGTCCTACATACAGCCTTTGTAAGGCGGCGAATAGGTAATATGACTTGTTTAAATATGAAGAGAGGATGATGGAACAAGAGGGAATGTATATGTTTTCTTATTATTTGTGTGTATACTACTTGCAATTGTATTATACTGTTATTGAGCCTAACAGTTGGGTAATAAACGTGTATTATTATTATAGTTATTACTATTATTATCATTATATCAAAATCTTCCACCATTAAATATCCGTGATGCCCCAAGTAATTCTTCTAAATAACATGCAGCTAGTAGCTCGAAATGATCTCATACATATTATTAATAAGACCTATTTCAAGGTTTATAAAGGTTCAGCAAACAATAGGATGAAATCGAAAACGAACAAAAAACAATAATTAAATAAATATTCTGTTTATAGTATTAAATTCTGGATGTTATTGTATTGATAAATTTCGCTCGTAGGGAAAAAATAAGAGAAAACAATTACCAAATACTAATAATTAATTAATATGATCAATAATTTTCAAATATTAAAGAATTGGTCGAAACGAACAATAGCTTTCACAAAAGATTTGAATAGGGAAACCTCCCTGAGCTGTCATGAGGATGCTCTTTACCTTTCTCCAAACTAAAATGTTCCAAATTCTTCGTAATGGATGAAAGTTTGAACAATTTAGTTAATTGTACGGTGAAATATGCTACGTATGGTGAAGGCCTAACGGGGTGTATAAGCCCTCTAAAGCTTGTTATAACTTCAGGAGCTTTTAGTGTGTAAATGGTGTGTGTAAATGTTCTATTGCTTTGTTACTATTACCCCCATGTCGTATAGGATGGAAGTTCAGTTCCACAACATATGAACGATGGCTCGAAATTTTACCGGAATTTACTAAGAAATTTTTGAGTCTAGCGGGATTCGAACGCAGAACGTCTGTCTCTGTCTAGTTAGGCGCAGGCCCTCTTACCACGGGACACAGAGGCGTTTAATAATGGGATATATCGATAGTAATACACAAGATTAATTTTGAAAAATTTACTTCCGTCAAAAAGTATTTCCAATCTAATCGTCGTTTATTTATTTCAATATGCAATGTATGAATGTATACTTTTAATTTAGATACTACCAAAACATGCCGAGATCATATTCGAAAATACCTACTTACAAATCTAATGTGACATCGGTTAACTTTGAAATACTAGAATAATCTTAGGTTTGCTTATAATTATGGGTTGTGAATAGAGATGACAAAGGCAGGTGAAGTTATTACTTTTTGCAGCGACTAGTCAGTCTCGTGTTTTGTCGATTCTCTGGGAAATCAGTAGGCAACGCGAACCCTTTCTTATGAGACGAATAGACACGAGTCTGTCTAGTCGCTGCAAAAACGTAATAATTTCACCTGCCTTAGGCATCTCTAGTTATGAATGCATGTGAATAGGAGATTTCCATTTCTTCAAATGCTGTTGTTGAATTCACTCTCTTTCGTTTAATACAAAAAAGCAATTATTATAACGTGCAAGACAAAGACGTACAGGAGAACTAGGGCTGGTTTGAGGGATGAACGACCAATATTGCTTTATATTGTAAAACTTGAAAATATGCATTGAAAATATAAATATTAATAAACTTGGAAAAATATTTTTTTTTATAAAATGGACAACACACACAATAAAACGTATTGCTTAAATAATTGTAAATTATCATTAATTCAACTATAAGGTAGCAGAATATTCGTCACAATAAAAAAAGCTAAATGCTCTTTTATTTCCCGGATATTTTTCTGCTTTTCCAATTACTCTTCTCTTCCTCGCTGTAATCTTAACAAGCCGCATGCAAATTGTTCATAATGTTGTTTCAATTTTTCATCTTTCTTCTTATTCTCTTCTATATTAGCATAATTTTCGGGTTTCTATTGACATTGTTTCTTTATTTGTGATCCGTTATTTCTAGCATGGTAGTTATGCTATCATCCTGTTATAATTCTCTCCTCAATTTGTAGAACTAAGTATACACGCTTGATTTTTGTTTGTGGTATTTATGCCGCTCTTTATGTAAATTTCCTTTCTTTTCTTCTCTATTTGTAATAACTGGTATCCTTCGTTTGCAGAATTCATGGATAATAACCGTCCCTTTTCATTTCATTTCGACTACATTTACATTTATGTACTGCTAGTCCCCGACAGATCTTTCTTTTGTATTCATACTACTTCATTCGCGTTTGCTTCTTCCTTACGATTTCACACCCAAATTGTCGCGTCAATTTAAACTTTTCTTCTTTTTCGTCGCTTTTATTTTTCTTTTAAATCGTTATCATTATTTCCATAAAAGCTATATACTTTTCTGAAGGAATAATTATGAATATTAATACTATTTTTGTCTGATATGCAACATCTACGGTGTCGTCTTTAAAAAGTTACTGTAATAATCACAATCAATTTCAAGTCTGTGGGCGTAAGGATGAAATTCCCGTTTTTTTTAAGCGAACGCTACAATGTCTTGTTTGATTACTTATTATATTAAATTTAAGGATATCTTTTATAATAAGAGAATGACCATACATTTAGAACAGTCAATGGATATGGGTTTTAAAATATTGTACTTTGAAACTCCAATCTTTGAAGTAGATTAGAGTACTGAACACGTAATATACATATGCTAAATCCATACTCCCAAAATTCAATTGAAAGCAATCTTGTTAAGGCCCGATTATAACCAAACACTCGTAACAAGTTTCACATTCAACGAAAATCCTATCATCGAGAGCCGCATTACTTTTAGTTTCTGTTTGGAACGATTTATATGCACATTCTAAAAGAAAACCGACGACTTTTCAAACCGCCCCCATCGCCATCGATTCAATTTTAATTCATCGCCCGTTGTATTTCCATAAAAATGAAATTCGTACCTGCCGAAATACTTAACATTTTACGACTTAGGCGTTGCATGCATAGATAAGTGTTTAAATGCGACCAGAAGATCCGAGAGAAGCATTAAATCGATTTCTATTTCCCTCAAGAACTGCAGGAAAAATGTGAGCAACTTAAAATTTGATATGGTTTATAATTTTGCGAATATATAATGCGTACTAGAGCATGTGATAAGATTGAAGCTTTCTTTTTTGCTTTACGTTTAACAACGTATTTTTATTTCATTTTAAATAGTCGAACTTTGAAAAAAGATACAAAGAGTAATAACTAAAATGCGGTTTAAGTACTTATTGCTACTATCTTCAAAAAGTTCTGAAAACTGCGCCATTCATCTGGAAAGCAGAGAAAGAAAGATGATGTATGGATGTATGCTGAAGTACATGTACTCCTAGAATTGTCTGTGTATGAGCTTTTAATTGACTCGTTAGTATCATATATAATTTGTAATGAACTTAAATGGGAATTATTTAATAACTTGATCCAGACGTTACCTAAATCGCCAGAATTTATTTGTCTTCAAATGATATTTGATATTATTCCCGCTGTTGTAAGCATTGCCAGATTTCCATTATGCATACGAATGCGTAAGTCATCTAAAAATTTCAAATGCTCAAAAATACCATTATTTGGACAAATATAAAAAAAAACGTTAAGAAAAAGTTGTCATATTTTGTGAACACGAAACATAAATTTGATGGTAGGGTTGTTCTAAGGATGGCGTACTGAAATACCTTCTGTAGTCATATTTTGTGAACACGAAGTATTAGGGGCAACAGGAACGAAAAACACACCTTCCGTGTAATATTATCCATTATTTATCTATTTGTTTTATATTCATGAGATTACAGGAAAAAAATAAAGTCATAACTGTATAATTGAAATATGAATAATATTAATCAGCTGATTGTTGAGGTAAATAAAGTAAAGGCAAATATTATTCCTAAACTTTTCTAAGGGTGTAAAGTTTGCACTAGTTCGGTTCACAATTTCTTGACGGCGTTTCGTGCAGTTCAAGTCAACCGATTTCACACAGCGATCTATCGCGCACGAAAGCTTCTGTATGTCATAAACCATGGATGGAAAACCGTAGATAACTTCACTCAAACGCATTTGGATCGACTATTGTGAAATGAATTCGCTATATACTTGGTACTAGCTTGGTCTCAAGCTTACCCTATGACAACACCATACGTTTCAGGCCGGAAGAAAGCCGTCCGCAGTGAGGGATTCTTATCCCTTTCTATGTCACTTCTAGTGGTTCACTTGATAGCGGTCGTGGTACGCTGACGACTTAAAAGCAAGAAGAGTCAAAGTGTTAACAGCTACCCTGCAGAAGGTACCATTATAAATGAAAAAAGCAGTTTTATGTATTCACTTGCGATTTATGCCAATCCACTTATATTGGTAGTTCTTATGGGAATTTTGAAACTCTATCAAAGAACATGCCAGATGCTTATAGCCAAATTCGTCAAGATTCTCTCACTTTACTGGACATCTTAATGAATAATGATTATACATTTGACATTAAGAATTACTTTATCATTTCAAATACAGCTAACACAGGTAATACTTTAAATAACTTAGAAATTTTGCGACAGGAACTGACAAGTAAACGCAATTCCATTAACACCCAATCACAACTTGGGGCCACCTCTCCATTTTAGGTACTTTTCGAAGGATGAGTCCTGTCTTATACGGTTTTCAGCTTAAATTTTTTGTTATATATGTTTAATGGTTCTAACACTTAACCATTGATACTATTTTAAAAATATATCAATTTTTATGCAGTTTCATATATGAGAAGAGAGAAATTCTAATTTTGCAATTCTATTTATAATATTACCGGTATTCGTTTTGTGTCTGTTTACACAATAGTTCTTAGAATTCTATTAAATGATTACGATTTGATTTTCATCCTATATTTAATGTAACTAAAATTTAAAATTAATTTGGTTATATGTTACAATATTTTAAATCGAATTTTATTTGCTTTTGTATCTGATCCGATGATGCACAATATGCATGAAACCTCCATTGACGGATTATTAAAGAGATTGTTATAGCTTTTTTTGGAAAATACACTTATTATACAGTTACATTATTTTCACGTTATTTACAGTATTTGACTAGCATTTTGAAAAGAATTATTTCCATAATAATTTGAAATTTATGCATTTAAAGCAGCGTTACCTCGTATAAATTTGATGAATAATAGGTTTTCCAGCTGTACGTTGTAATGGTAGCCGTTTTTACGGAAGAAAACCAATTAAATTACATACATTTTCAAATAAAAATAGTCCAGTTAAGAAAATCGCCCGCGCTATATTTACTCTTTGGCGCCATATTTCTGAGAAATTCAGAAAGAAAGTGCACGAAGTGGTCGTTAACGAAGAGAAATTTTGCACAGAAAAGCGTTTCTTGCTACTTACTTCACAGATGTTGGTTTTAGCGTGAAATATACGAAAGGAACATTTTTTCCCCTTGCTTAAAAGGTGACGTACTTAAAAGTGTGCTTGGACACAATATAAAAAGCGTGATTGCTTTTATGACAATTGTATTAAAAATTCCTCACCACTGTCGCATTTATTTACAAAAGCTCAGATTAATTTACGTTTGGAAATTGGATTAATCAAGCAAAGGATGGATTTTAAAAGCTATGTCCCGCTATTTTTCCGAATTGAATTGTGGTTGTTTGGCTTGTTAATTTTAGTTAATTCTGTATAAAGTTTATTTGTTTATTCCTTGATATAATCTGGGGAAATTTAACTAGTATTCCGTAGTAGGTTTGAGATATGATTTATGTATTACTTTCAACCTATGCCGAGATTTTATCAGTGAATAAATTTATCACACGTTACCTTCATTCTATTTCGACATAAAAGAATGCTCCGCATTCTTATCGTTATTCCTGTCGGTTCTTTTTTCCTCGCAGAACCCAATATTAATAACCTTTCCGCATTATATCGAAAATTATTGACAACTTTCACTTTATCATGTTTATTCATTGCGGTTGAGTTTGGGCGGACAATATCTCAACTATGAATCTTCGGGGAAGCTGTAATAACACAATCACCGCTATAAATTGCTCGATAATGACCTACGTAGTACGCGATATATATATATGTATATATAGCAGATTTGAAATACGTAGGGGAAATATACATTATTAGAAAATATCATTTCTTCTGAGAACTAAGATTTGATTGCGTTTTCTTTTGTTGAAAGCTATTGTATTGTTTCTCTGATAACAAATGTATATATAAGAAGTAAGAAAGACACGATGGAACATTTTGATCGTTGAACGCGTGGTAGGTACGCTTGTTGTTATATTTCCGAAATGTGCTAAGAATCATTTTTGTTCGACAGAAATGGCTGTTTTTTGATTATATCTAGTATGATTAGTTTATTTACATCTTAGTTGATGTTACAAGAGATACATTCAATTTATTAATAACCTGACTATTTGCATCAATTAAAAAAAACACTATGAATTTGTAAATAAACGAGTCGTTGGATCTAGCTTTAAATCAATTGGAAGAAGAGTAGGAATTTAATTTAGTTCATTGGTATGGATTATATAACATGTATATGAATTACTTGATTAAACTTTACCAACGTGATGATGCAAAGCCTGTATTGCTGCTGAAGGAGGACATTGTCAGCAATTACTATTAGGTCTAATCATGGCAAATTTAATGAATCGTGTTAATAATAAATTGTATACAACACGAAATTTCCTCCTGGAATTTTGATAAAAATTGTGACCATTTATTCGCAATTTTGAAATTCGCGCGTAACTTTTTAAGGTACCGCCGCATTAATCTATCTTAGCATTATTTTTTTGGTTATTGTTTCTAGGCATTTTCATGTTGTGTTTCAAACTTTATTGGATGTACATTGTCTTTTCTTGTCTGTATGTTCCTTTTTCAACGGATTTCCTGCGTTGTTCTTAAAATGATAGAAATTACAAAAATCTTTTCCAAATGAATGGACAGAACGAATTTTAACTCTAGAATCATGAAAAAGATCCGTTTAATTTTGACATTTGATAATATTTAAAACAAATACCCAATATTCGTTTCTATGTTAATACAATATTTAAAACGCTGCTTTCTTTTTCCCATTGGCGATCTATGACATACAACAGTAGCAACAGCATCATCTGTAACCCCGACGGAATTGTGAACCTCAAAGAAGAGAACTATGATAATAATGTGGAAAAGGCTATAATTTTATTCACATGAAAAAGCATTATCTTAAAACTTATTTACTAGATTTACATATTGAAGTATTCACAATGTATATTACCCAATAACAGTATGTGCTTTTTCTTCAGCATTTCTTTTATCGGCTCTGTAATCGAAAAGTTTGAGGAACAAAAACGATTGGTTGTTGGCGCTGCAATGGTGGATGAATGCATAACAAATGAAGAATTATTATATTATTTTAAATTAAAAAGCTGTTCGCGGAATAAGGTTTCGAGCAAATTTCTCAATATTTCGTAAATATTTTGTAATATTCCCTAATTGCATAATTGAAACATAAAGATGGATAGCAATATATCAAAAAATGCCTATAAACAACTAAATATAGCTCCTCTTGGTAATGAGGGGCTCGTTCAGGACAAAAGCATTGTTAGAAGAGAAAAAAACACCGTCCAACGGACATGCTTCTGCCTACCCGGCGTCAACAGTGTTGCTCCGAGCATTTTGCCTAACACGATCGTCGTCGTCGTTGGTTATCTGGACCTTGATTCTCCTTCCTCCAATACCATTATCTTCTAAATCTTGCCGGGGTATGTGGGTCTCGGAGCCTTCGTGGGTGTTCTATTTTAGGGTAGAACAGTAGGGAATCAAACAGCAGTCTCTCCATCTTATACGAAATTATTTTATATTCCTTTCGCCAACCCACGCATATCTATACACACTAATAAATACATTTAAATAAAAATATATTTATTAATGTGAAACGTTTTCTTTTCAGTAAAAAAAAAAACATTCTGAGAAATAGATATAAAAAAGAAAATTGGCAAGATGCGTTTTGATTTTATAAAAGTCATAGTAACGCTTCCTATTCTTCCAGTAAAAGCAAATACTATAACCCCTCCGCCTAAAAGTGGTAAAAGTAAACTTAGCAATTTTTTTTCTTTACGTTTAGTTATTAAAAGCATTTATTTTCAAGTTCACATGTAAAAGTGAAAATACCTTTACGCGTATGAAATACAATGAAACTATACGTTTATATGTGAGTTTGTATAGTTTGCTTATGTTGCTTGTAGGTGCACAAGCAATTATTATTTAATTTATTGGTTAGTATTTATTTTTTGGTCAATGAGCCTCTGTCTAAAGGTAAACAAATCCTGAAATTTGAATAAAGACATTATAAAGAAAGGTACAACATCATGGACGTTCTAATTCTATAAACTATATTGAAAAAAAAACGCGAATTTCAACTTCTTTATTTCAAAGAGCACGGTCTGTACATGACGAATTCTTCGAATAGTCCCTATAAAGACACGTTTAATGATACTACATATCATGGACGTTTGAAGTACTGATTTTAATAGATTTATTTTTTTTATAGAAATTTTTCCAGATGTACTACAAGGTGGGCCAAATTCGATACTTTTAATAGGGGACTTATATTGCTAAAGGAATTGGACAAAAACTGACCTAAGATTCTGGAGCTCGACTTTAAAGAGAAACCGATTTTTTGAGATATTATCAAGATTTGTGGTTTTTGAACACCCTATATATTTTTACACTATTGAAAAGCATACAAAATTACCTTTAGAATGTGTCAATTATGTTTACAACAGAACGGCGGACAATTCGAACACTTGCTATAATTTATTATGCATCTTTTAGTAACAAAGGTATATTCTGTAAATATTTCGTTTAAATATGTCGGTAAAAAGTTTAGAAACCAACTTATTTTAGTTCTAGTCAATTTCAAATTTTCAATGCTATTAATGGTTTCCTTAGTTTAGTTTGTTTGAATTGTTATTTGTAACATTTAATATTAAAACAATTTTTTCTGCCTTGTTGAAATCTTTTATTTGCTTATTTACCACCATTCATAGCCATCTTAAAATAATGTGAAATGAAGAAAAACAAATAATTTAAAAATTGTTTAAATAAAATATCAAGTGTGTTACATTATTCTAAAGGTAATTTTATATGCTTTTCAATAGTGTAAAAATATATAGGGTGTTCCATATAAAAAAACACAACACTTGATAGTATCTCAAAAAATAGGAGTTTAAAAAAAGAAAAAAAATAGAGCATAGGATTCTGCGTCAAAAGGCGCCATAATATAGTTTTTATGTAAATCAAGCATTTTCACAAATAAAAAAGTTACAAGGGTTTTTAAAAATTGCACATTTTAAGAAAACGCTCTGTATCTCTTATATTAAGGAAGATATAAAAATATAGATTTCACCAATCGATTTCTCTTTAGAATCGAGCTGCAGAAGCTTAGGTTAGTTTTTGTCTAATTCCTTTACAAATATAAGTTCCCTATTAAAAATATCGAATTTGGCCATCTTGTACATTAAGCATCACTGGGCTTTCTTTTGAGTTAGTTATATAAATTCATATTTATTAAGCTAAATTAATGTCAAAGAACTTACAGAGAGCATTTTGAAAGTTTAATCCAAACATGGACATTTTCGACTAAATAGATTTTGATTCTTCTCTTGTGGTTGCTTATTTCACAAAAAAATATAGGTGAAATGTCTTCTACTTCCTATATACAGATCCACTCGCTTCCAGGTTGTTTCCCAGAAAATCATTAAATGTGTGTCCACTAAAAAGAGTATTTTAAATATTAGAAAAATCTTTCAAAACCGTATTTATAAGATTCTAGGTGGGCACATATTCCTTTTGGTTTGGAGTATAAAGTGTTTGTAGTAATCTTTCGAAATTTTGAAACACATTTGAATTACCGCACTGGCAGACAGGAATGAGCTTTAAGACATCTAGAGTGCTTTCTGACAATTTTACGATTTTAACAAATAACTAGAGAGCTCATGTTGTCGTTCACGCAGTACCCATGGGGCAGCCCGAATATATAATCAAAATATGTCCTACAGTTAATTAATTAATAGTAATTCATTCCTGTTACCAGTTATCGCATCTAAATTTAATATGCATATTGTTTATTTAAAATAATTCAAACACCTGAGCGCTAAACCCGTGATAATGTATTTGGGATAGCCTAGAACATAGTAGTAAATTCATATATTATGTATTCCTAATATAGATACACTGCTTTGCGCTTAATGTCTAACGCACTATTAAAACGTGCTACGTATTGCTAAAGGCAGGGCCTTACTAGTTCTTTTCAATTACTTAGAAATCTGGAACAGCAATTTCAATCGCCAATCAATGTTTACCAATTACTCTACACTTCTGTGCGTTAGCAGAGTGCAAGCGTGTTCTCCACAAAACATAATATTGGAAATTGTCCATTCAATGGAAATAAAATGATGGCACGCAAGGATTCATAAATGGAATCAATTACCATTCGGTAAATTTATGTGCAGCCCCCAGGATGTGGATATATAGGCGTAATGTAGAGCAATTTGAAATTTAAATTATTCTGGTGAAGGTAGGAGCTTCATTCAAATTTATGTACGACTGATTAGAAAAAACGGAACGTATACCAAGTGCGCTCTAAAGCGCTAACCACAATTATCTTCAAATTTAGAGTTCATTAATAAACTAGGTACCTTGCAGTTACGTGAGTCCACTACGTACGCATTTATCCTACAAAAGCTACGATATGGAATGTTTTGATAGTTCTGGTATATTAACTTGTAAATATATCGTACTGTTATTTCTTCTCCTTTTTTTATGGTCCTGTACATATGGGAATATTCTCCAGTTATTCTTTCGGTAGTTCAAAAAAGAATAAATTACAAATAGCAGCGCTTTCGATAATTAAATTAATAGAATGAAAACACTAACCCCAAAAGTTGACATTTGTGCGCTCTCTTTCTAATAATGCGTCACGCAATAAAAACTCGTGTTTGTTTGAATATTGAACTTGAACTCATACTTAAAGTAATATTTGAACACGAGTGCATATGAAATTAATTTTTAAAATTAACCACTTAACTACAGTCTTTTATCAAAGGCGACTGGAACTAAACAGGGCAAATCGTCATAGCGCCTTTTCGTTCCTTTGTTCCGATTAGTGAAAAATATGTGGCATTGTATATATTAGACAATATCTTATATTTCTATCATTAATAATTTCAGTACAAATATCATATTATGGCCAGCAATATGCCATACGAGTTTGCGATGTACATCTAACGACCAACGACTTAATATTAGCGACTATCGGCAACCGTAAAACATGAACTACTGTACTTGACGACTTATTACCAACTACAATTAAATTTACGAGAGAATCGTAAAAACACAAAAGAATTCATTTTCCCCGCCTTTGTAGAAAGAAGTATTAAATGCCAACCCTACAGATCTGAAGAAAACAGAACAAAGACGAGTAATTTTGACGTTTCCTTGGAATTAACGTTGGCTGCAGATAAATTTGCCTAGGGAAACATCGAGGATAAAAAGAGAAAGAGAGAGGATCAAAAAAGATAACTCTGACATAGGCTACTTGGGTGAACGTCACTCCACATGGCATTAACATAATAATATAAAGGGACATTTATGACGATGGCCTATTAAAAATACCTCTGGAAATAATTAAAGTATCTGTTTTTGCGAGCATAATTTTTTAAGACAACCCGGAAATGAGCTGATTTACGTATATGAAGTAAAATATATGTTATCGGCATATTTTAAGGTATTTTACCTTAAAAGAACTTTCTTAAAAATAGGGGTTGTTTATTGTTTAAAAGCTGAGTTTTTTTTTTAATGAATACGTTAGTGTTTAAACTAGGTTTTTGGAACATTCTGCACAGCAACTTTGATATGTATTTACAGTAATAAAGAATATTCTATGTGGCCTATAAAGATCTCAAAACTGGTTTACATAAGCAATACCGAACGGAAGACTTCGATGTTTAAGTTAAATTTTACGTTTCTATAATTGAATATTCTAAAGGTAATAGTGTATCCTACAATTTGATATTGTACATCGTTGAAGTTACCTTTGAAAGATCTATGTAAAAGATGTAAAATATACAGACTATACTATTTGAAATAAGAATGTTGATATACGTTTCCGGTTTAATCAGGAGTACCATGAAGTTGACAATATTTTTAAGGAATACATCCATAATATCGCTCATCAAAATTTCCAAAAGATACTTCTTATTTCCATGGATACTTTTCAATGGGCCATTGCCGTGAATGACACTGTATACTATTATGTTAAAAATTACATCAGAAAAATCACTATCATTAGCGTCATGTAGAGTCAAACATATCAGAGTGACCCTTTTTTTTTACCCATTTTCACCCCACGTTCTACAGACACTTGTATCCCATTAATAGATACCCTAGTAGCACAGTTGGTTGGCTGACAGTTGCCCTTCAGTTGGTACAACATCGTAGGGTCGGCGGAAAATCCGTGACGGTTAGTCACACTCGGTAGAGTGTCAGTAAGCTATATAAAACCAATCGTACTTTTCTAACGTTGGGTATTGATTGGCTCTAGGTCAGCCAAATCAGTTAAACGTTGGTCGACAATTAGGAAATTATAATTAAACTACGTTTGGTAGTAGAAAACTTGAGTGACATAGGCAAGCCGATGTTGAACCAATTCAGTCGATGCAGCGTCGGTTGGAGATCAGTTGCCAAGTCTTGTAAACGTGGTTGGCAGAGTAAGCAACAGTAAGCCAATTTTCAGGAAATATTTGTTAAGGATCGGTGTACGACAAAAGCAGATAGTTCGTCAAAAAATCAGGTAAGTGCTAGAGCGTTGGGACCCAATGTTCGGCCAAAAATGTAAAGTATGTGCGTAATCAGGCGCCAACCATCTGTGCTACTAGGGTAATAACTGGGAATATTGTGTTATATATGTATTTGAGAACTGTTATATAGTTTTGTTTATATTAGTACCACAGTTCTCCCAGGAGGAAAATATACAGTGGAAAAATAAAACAGATGTGTAAAGTGTGCTAGAACATTATAAATATGAAAAAAAAAACTCTCGTAATTTTGTAAGTTAAGTTAAGGTTTACAAAGAAATGGTTTTATCTCCCGAATAAAAAATATTAATATGTTAACAAAGCATTCTGAACAAGAAAGACGCTCTTTAATCATGTATTAATAAGCATCTCTTGGTTTGCAAACACTTTACTCAGCTTACACAGACATGAGCTACTTATCTAACTACTTACTTAATCTTTCATGTATTACTAGTTATGAATATATATAGTTATTGTAAATTTACAAATAGACAATAGACGGAGTTGGAGAAACAATTGTCGTCTACAGAATTTAATAACCACTAATAAGATTTTCCCGTCACCAAGCGCATGTTGATTCACATGGACTTGCATAATCTATAGTTAACGTGTTTCTGGAATTGTATTAGACTGTATATTCGCCAGTTGTCGCTTAGGTAATGACAACACACATACGTATGTGTTTAGTTTGAAAAGTTAGCGTGAAGATGAATACAAACCCCGAGAGTAATCCTCGCATTGAATGAAAATGTGCTGAATAAAAGTTATTTACTTCAAAGTGGTGCATAAGTAGATCCGCGTACGTCTACATAGCTGGTGTAATTTATAGTTCTCGTGGGTCTAGTTGAAAATTCTGGTGGTTGTAACTCGAATAAAATTTTAAATTTTTCCAAGTGAAGAGATTAAATAGTGCTTGTATTGACTAGAGAATTTGTATTGCGTTTTAAATTGTTGTAGTCATAGTTTCACGATATAAGCACAAAACGATTAAGTAACAAACTTACAATCGGGGCTAATCATGTGCCAAGTTTCTTATTAAAGGATTGTGCTACAGCACTCGTGAAGCCATTGCAAGTTATTTTCGATACAATTCTTTCCACCCAAAATTTCCCGGCAGAGTGGAAAACAGTTAGGATCTGCACCATCTTTAAGAATGGAGACAGATAACATTGAGAATTATAGGCCTATTTCGATCTTATCTAACGTAGCTAAGGTATTCGAGTCTGTTTTTATAACTACATTTATACTCCGGCCTAACATAGGTTCGTGGCAAAAAGATCTACCGTGACTAATCTGTCCAATTTACCTCCGAGATTTTATATGGGCCTTTGACCGTGTGGATCACGGAATTCTTCTGGGTAAGCTGCGGTCTGTTGAATTTGGCAGGTAATTGGTCCGACTCTTTCATTTATATCTGTTTTGTCTCTTACAACGGATTCTGGTCTCGTGTCAAAGCGTGCCACACAATCCGGAGTTACCCAAGATTCTAACCTGGGTGTCTTATTACTCCTTCAACTTGTGAACGATTTGCCAGAACATGTGAAGTTATTCTTGCCTATCACTAGTATGGATGATAATTTAACACTTCAAGAGAATTTCATAAAGATGTATTCTTGGTGTGAGTGCAATCGGCTAAATTTAAACATCTCGAAATGCAAATCGATAATTTATTCTAGAAAGAAAACGCCGACTAAATATTTGTACGAGGTTGGTAGGGAGGCATTGGACTGTTCCTAACATTAGGGATTTTGAATCTTATTTGATACCAAACTGCCATTCACCAATCATGTTGATTCAGTCGTGTCTGCTACTACTAAAAGCTTAGGTTTTATTTTGCGAATTGTAAAGAATTTAGTGATATACATGCAATAAGTCTGCTAAATTATTCATTGGTTTGTTCAAAATTGGAATATGCCTCAATAGTGTGAAATCCATCGTAAAATCATTGAGAATGAACAGAGGCGGTTTCTAAAATATTTCTGGCTTAAAACCCTGCAATTATTACCCGGAGAGAGGGTTGCCTCACGAGACTTTTCTCAATACGTTCTCTGTATTTTCTTTGCAGTCAAGACGAGCAAATGCATGCTTAACCTACCTATACGAATTAATTCATAATCGTATCGATTCCGCCTTCCTGTTGAACAAATCAAGCTTTTTAGTCCCGCGCCCTTCCACTTGCAATATTAACACATTTTATGCTACTCAAGCGCGCACTAATCTTCTGGCTAAGCCCCTATGCATATTATGTGTTCTTTATAGAACTAGGTGACACGTTTGTGTTCGCTTAATAAACTGTTGAGGAGCTTGAGATCGGTAAAATTTAGCTTCTGTACTTGCTTATTATTACTGTGTGCTTTAGTTATGTCTTAGTCTCTGTATAGATTTGCTTACATTAGAGTCAGCTTTTTGAATAAGTTTATTATTGTACTGCACGTACCTGTTGTTTGTGTTTTATTATCCTGTAACTGGTCACGAACGAATTATTATTACAATGTAACGTCAATTTAGTTGAGTTAAAAGTGGCGTAATGTTTTTGTTGCATTATCGAAGCGATATCATAAAGTAAAAAAATAAAGATTCAGAGACTGAACGTTTCCTACCAACAAAAATGGATGATATCTGCAGGATTTGTAATTCAAGGATTACAAAAAAGTCTCCTGCCGTGTCATGTAACAAATGTTTGAAAGGCTTTCATGTACGGTGTTTAAGATTTATTGATGATAAAATTTGACGAGGGGTGCAAATGTATTTGTCATTATTGTAATAGTGCTAAAATAAATGCATCAAAGGCCCTCGGCAAAGCGATAACATGTCGATTGATTTTGAGGACATTTTATGCTTATTAAGAAAAGCCCATCAAGATATTTCTAAAATTCACATACTGAAGTCATGAACTCTGTGCAGAATTGCTAAAAAAAAATGATAATTTTCAGAATGAAATAGAATTGTTTAAAAATGAAATTAAGCCTGCGCAATATCTGGAGATTGAACAAGAAAAACTGCTAAAAATGTCGAGGAATTGAAGATTAGAATTAAATGAATTGGGACAGTATCTTAGAATTCCTAATTTGCAAAAGGTTGAAGGTTCTGATATTGACGCCGTTCATGCTATTGCTTTTCATGCCATAGATGTGTCGGTCCGAGAAGGGGAGAGAAAACCTGAGACTATCGTGAAATTTGTTTCGAGGCGTAAGACAGACGATGTGCTGTTAGCTTATATTTTTACAAAAATTAGTTGCTTCTAATGTAGGATTTAATACTACTTTACATTAGTGATCATTTAACCAGAGATAGAAAAAACAATTTGCATATCAGTATAATTGGACAAAAAATTGTAAAATTTTTGTTGCCAAATTAGTTGTCTAGCTATGTAGGAGGATACGTTTTCGATTTGTACTGGTAATATTGTATGTATCTGTTATTTAGGATGTTCGTTTGCAGATCAAGGTGAAATAAATAAATAAATCTCCTAAAAATCGTGTCTAGAAAGTAGGTGAAGGTGTTCGTTATTTTAAATGAAATGCCCTGTATATTATTTCATTTCCTAGCGCGAGGTTGGTAGCTAAAACGAAGGACATGTGACAAAATTGACTTTTTAATCTTTTAATTTTGCATTTCTCGCCCGTAAGTTTTGCGATGATTACTGCATTTTACGGACGTTTTTAAAATATTTTTTTGAAATCCATCATAATTATTATGAAAAAGTTAAGGTATATATTTACATGATATACATTTTGTGTTTTCTCTTTCTTTAGATGATGTGTTTCAGTGCAGCCTCTAACCACAGGAAAACTTATAATTTTGTTTTAAATTTCCGGAAGATTGTGAAGCTAAACAAAAATGAAACGAACCTTGGGTGGGTGAACATTGTTTTTGTTGTTTCTTTTTTCAATTTTTTCAACATGTGCAGTTCCTCCTATTTTAGTCGACAAATGTTAGTTTGTAGACGCTACATCATTAACTAGAATGGAGTTGTGTCTACTAAATTTACCTCTAACCAAAGTATAACCTGAGAGGAAAAAGAGGTAATATATAAGCTTTTTGTAAATTATATTGGTACATTATGTTTCTTTAACTATAAAAACAAAAGCAGTTCGTTTGCTTAAAGATCTGCAACAGCCTACAATATCAGGAACAAGTACAAAGTAAAGTTGAAATTGAGAAAAAGCATGTCACGTTATTAAAAATGAGTTTATGCAATGGAGATAATTGAGTTTTCTATCGATATACCAGTAGATAAACCTGAGCTGGTAATTGGTACAAGTTAATCAGAGAGCTGCTCACACACAAGTTTCAATTGAACTACTTCTGTCATATGCATGCAGTTGCTGCACTCCAACAATTTCAGATATATTTTTAACATGGAAATATGCTCTACATGAAATTTTATACAGTCAGTTCTATTTTAATTCCACATTCTTTGCACAGCCATAGCACTGAAATGTTTCAAGTTTGTGGGGCATTGATAAACCTGCAATTCCCTTTAATTATCGAAGTTAAGTTGTATACTTTGTAAACGTGTTAATAAAACATTTCTTTTGAGCAGTTTGTCTTATTATTTTTTGGGTAAAACAGAAAGAAAAAAAAAATCCACAGGCCTATCTTCCTTTAGTGGAAGATGTTGGTTTGTATCTTTTTTACATTGCATACACTAGCTTTATCGGTAACTGACAAGTTGCGATGTTCAGACAAAACTATAGTCCATATAATAGAAAGATATTAACCTTTCCTTAGAGCTCTTTGCCCTTGCAACTACATTGTGCAGAGGTGATTTCCCATTGTGAATATTAGTAGATAATAACTATATATAACAGCAAACTATTTGTTTTCACGAATTTTGACAAAACGAATAGGTTACTTGTTTTGTTTGGAAGCCTTCCAGGGTCGTCAAATGTATAAGTGATGTCAGTACTTTTCTTCTATATTCTGCGTTAAAAAATAATTACATTATGAGCAAATACATGACTATTATATGACTTTCTATGACGTAGAAACTGGAACTGGATATTTATTCCGCCTTGCTCTGCAGGTTAAACGTTGTACCCTAACATTCGACACCTTATCACGAACGAAAAATGAAGCAAAATATTTTTACAAAATCCAAATACAACAGCACCCTCTTTGCATCCTGTTTAAGTGAGATGAATCCCAACAGCGTATTATCTCTAACAATGGCTAGTTTGTAGATAAGCATAACGACCTACTTTTCGATATAATAACTTGCCTGGAAGAAAGAGGTCGTGTACAACAACACAAGAAGAGCTCCCTAGGGAGAGAAACATGTTTAAGTCATACTCAAGCGACTTCAGCAATACACTTTATTTCGACTGCTATGACTTTGGGCAAATAGGCAGTATAGGCGCCAGCGAGCCTTCAACACTTTAACATCATTAGCGTGTAACCCGTGAAAAGGATACGCGAAGTGGAATGGAGTGGATGGCTGGCGTACAGGTTTGAGTTTTATAGCTTTCACGTGTAGGTGTCGATCGGCTATCTCTTTCTTTCGAGAATGGTGTTCCACAAACTGAAGTCGATTCAAACGTTGCCGACTATTTTTTTTTTTCTTATTTAGAAGATTGACTTCGACGATGGGAACGAAAAAGCGTGGGTCGACATCAATTCCTATGCTCTAAAAAGGTTCTCAAATGATTTTCTAATCTATTGATTTTTTCGTTGGGTTTCGTTATTATTAGAACGTATGAGATATGTTAAGCATTTCGCTCGGAACTACTACAATAGACGTATATTTTCGCTTATCTTCTTCCCGAAGTTTTCTTTTTGCTGAATGAAAACTAGATTTGTCACTTATCTGCTGACGCTATTTCGTATGTAAGGAGATGTTTTATTTACGACATTGCGGAGGCTCTGCTCTGAACAGCTTCCTACAATTCAGCAAAAATGTTAATCTATATATGAGTACTGGCCTAGACGCTTAAAATGCTCTATTATGTATATCGACGAAAAACTTGTGCTACCTCGGCTATTGTATGCCTACCCTTTTCTACGTACAAGATTTGTTCGGTTATTGTTGCTTTCAGTATATCGCTTTTATGGTAAATGGCCGACAACATAAAAGCATTAAGCGTTAGGCAGATATTTGTCACATAAATATCTTTGAATATTTGCAGGTCGATCGATACCTCGCATAACGTATTTCTAATAAATTCACTCGAAAATTGACAGTGGAGCTCCAATTATCCGGATGCCGATTGTAGGTATAACCTAGATCGGAACCAGTTGAGGAATAGACATTGACAATGGATAACAGTTTATTGACTTATCTAAATAAAAAAGGCATACAAAATATTTATAGATATAGCATTTCACCTTGAAGAAAGTATAGAATTCCTATTATTTTAATCTCTATAATTACTGTCGTTTTAACGTCTAGTTAACCATTCGATAGCATTCCCTTTTTCTAAGTCAACCATTTGGAAACTACAGTTTATACACATTATGTACACAACATAGAGGCTGATAATCAAAGTCAAATTAATTCAAACTTTAATTAGACCGTAGAACCAATTCTAACTTCTCAAACGTAAAAAGTTGTTCCTGTGTCGAGGTGGGGGTCCATCTTTATTAACTATTCCTACGCGGATATTTATCTGTTCTCGGATTCCATCGTCCGGTATGGATTTAAATCTTAAAGTACTACAATAGAATTTCAGAAATCAACAAAGAAGTTGATTATCGTTTGTTTATTGCCTTTCTGAGTACCAAAGCTGAATGAGAATTTTCCTTTACATTATCATATCGCTCTTTCTTCATAGAAGCGTAGAATCAATTTGATGTCTGTTTATTTTGTTTGTAAAAGCAGATGCTGGGGTCATGGCGAATTTTCATTAAGATTCTAAATTGGCTTCTGCCGACGAAATATCGCTCGCACCATGAGTACCAAAACAGCTAAAGAAATACGAAATCGGATTTGTTTACTCTTTCTTCCCTCTCTGTACTAAGCGTTGCTACATGAGAAGGACAAACTCCCGCTCTTAAAACCGCCGTACGGCGAGAGGAGTATTGCCTTACGGTTCACTTGATCCGTTTGCAAAAAGCCAAATAATAAATAGAGTTTTGTAAATATTAATTGTTCCTTTTATACGCAGTTGAATGAAAGTAGTTTTCTCTTCCACAATTCGCTATGAATTCATTTTGAGCAAGCGAAGATATTACTACTTTATTTCAAAAGGCATTACTGCAACTTGTTAAAAATTCTTTGTATACGAAGTGGTTTTAATTTAAGGCGCTCGCTTACCTCACACAAATCGATACACTTAAATCTTAAGGATTTTTTAAGAACCAAACTATTTTAATATTCAGACATTAACAATTTTGCGAATTTTATTTTACACACGGGATAATTTTCTCTCTTAAACGGATACAAGTTATAAACACACAAAAAAATTACATGCAATATTTATATTAGGGACATTAATTTTAAACTCAATACTTGGACGGTGGTGACTGGTAATTTAAATAAAACAATTTTATGATACAAACATAAAATATTGGATAATTGCTCAGTTTAACGTTTGGAATGTATTTAGAACGTAAATTATATTTGTTAATATCAAAAGGTTTACTGGATCGAATTTTCTTAGAAACTCCCTTTCTTTAAAATACAAGAATGAGTTAAGCGCGGCCAGTGCCATTACATCGTATGGTATAAT
>LR736872.1:4054664-4067164 GCA_902654985.2 Oryctes borbonicus
ATTAGCAGAGATTAGACAGACTCGTGTTTTGTCGACTCTTGGGGAAACCAGTAGGCAACACGCACCCATTCTCATGAGACGAACAAACGAGTCTGTCTAGTTTCTGCTAATTTCGTGAAGCGCTACTTGTTTCTGCAGGCTTAGTTATTACCCCTAGTTTACCGTTAGCATTGGCTAAGCATTAGCTTAGCATAATAACTAATAGGTTTGGTATCAGCTATGGTAAGCTACGTGTTTCCGCGTCTCACTGGTGTTTCTTCGAGGGCATCACAGGACTCTTTTTTTTAAACCTTCTGTTCAGAGCTATTGCAAATAGTAAGTAGTTGTTCCAAGTAATAAGTAAGAAGTATTTTTAAAAAGCACTGGAAGTAATGAATAATTCGCTTAAAATTAAAAAATCAAGTGCCCAGTAAATTACTTTAAATACTCTAAGTATTTGAACTACTTAGCGTAAGACATATTAAGTAACCTACGAGAGGACTAATAGTACTGCAAAGGTAAGTATTGGACATCGGCAACGAAAATTATCAAATGCTCTGAAAGAACAAATTTGTGACTGGGTTAATTTAGATTGCTCTTTAACCCTACGCCGGTTACAAAAAAGGTCATTTACTACAGGACACAATTATTTTATTGTTGCCACAATGAACGTGAATTCCTTGTACTTGTTTCAAATTCAAAATGTGCCCCACAATATAGTTCACTTTCTGAATTTCTCACAGCTAGTTGTCCATTGGTATGATGACTGTGTAGATGGAGTTCATCACGAGTCACAATCGTGGTCATTTTCCAGCGATTTTCACTCCATTTTACTTAGGATTATTTATTAAGATGAAATATTGGTATCGTCAAAAATGTGGTGGTGTTATTGTGACAATGTGTTACCAATAATTTTCCAAAATTGAGGCTTGTAATTGCTTGGAAGCAGAATTACTGGCTATAGTCAGGTCTTACAGTATCACACTTACAACGCTACAAAACGAACACGGAAAACGTGATTTATATCTACGAACACAACTTTAAACAAGTGTATATAGAAGTAAAAGGACTGTCTTAATCATACTAAGGTTACCATGTTGAAAACAATATTCTACCATGTTAGAGAATTGCAAAAAGCTAAATAAGATTTAATACAAATTTTAGAACACGTTAAAAGCATCTAGCCCCTTCGTTGATGACTATGCTAAGTTAGTAATGAGAATTTTAAAAATTATAAATGCTCGAATAAGCTCGCTCTATGTTTTAAATTCTTTAAGACTTATCATATTTAAATAAGAATAATTCTTGTGTAAAAGATAAAGAAAAAGATTCAATTTGGAGATCATATTGAAACACCGCTCTCTGTGAATTATCAGATTGCTCTATATATGCTGATGTACACTGCATGCCTTGCTGTTTTTCTTGTGTTATCATTTCTCTAAGGATAACACTTTTTCAACCTAAAACATCGACACCATGTTTTCTTTTACGTTTTACACCATTGGAATGACAAAAGGAAAATAACGAAAGACAGCTCAGCATGCATATAAAGTATAGACAGTGGTTACTGTAAGAATCGCTATTTTGTTATCATAGTCCTTATTGCGATTTGGGTGGTAACAAATTACATATTTCAAAGTATTCAACTGTAATATGAACATTCAGGTTTTGTTTAGATTTTGCTTATTCTCAGGTTAAGACTAAGGGTCTCTTTCCTGTGTTAAACTAACTTTCCTATAATCAACACACTACTTAATTTCACTTCTACGCCTACAAGTCTTATTGATAATTTGGTTAATGACTTTTTTCATAATACGGAATCCGCTAATTTTCGTCTTTAGAAAATATTTCGTGTGGTGCGGCGCGGTATGTGTATGTATTAGTGCCCATGTAATTTTTATTCTTTTAAAAATATGAATGGCAGATTTATGAAAACGCCTTACCATTTTACTCATGATATTATTATATAGGACAGTAAATTGTTTTTTAGGTAAAAAAAAAACAATATTTTCAACTTTTGAGATTGTCAAAGATTAACAAGCAAGCAAAGAATTACAAGAGAATTAGTTAAAGATTATGGCCCGAAGCATTGTTTTTTAAGTAATTTAAGTTCTCTTTGGTCAACGGCTAATTGGGATTTGAATGATTTTTTAATCAAGACACATAATTCACATTCATTTAAATAATTGACTGATTTTGGCATTAAGTGGTTCTTTGTTCTTAGTTGATTTTCTTTTTAAATTAAAAGCTTAAATAAGAGGGGAGGCAAGATTTTAATTTTCTTACTAGAATTACTGTAATAAAAATTCTATTGCTTTGTTAGCTCTCGTTTTGTTTGTCGCATTAACAATCCACTACTCGTATTTAACATCGTACTGGGTGACGCTCAGGAATTCCATAGGACGGTATTAATTTTTTTGTGATGATTTAATTAAATGTAATCTTTTTTAATTTTAAATGTAAACACGTATTTAAATCTTTAATGATTTGTAATTAGAAAATTCTTAACAACAGCTCGTATTAATAATTGTGAACCTAGAGCTGATGTTTGGTTTACTTGTGGATTTCAATTTTATTCATTATTTTATCATTTAATTGCTATACTTACATGCATATACTTTAGATATTTCATATTTCATTTCAACTTGTCTTCAGGTTGAATTGACATATTTAAACCATAGACATTTGAAGACTTCTTGTTCGCTTTTCCCTATAGATTTCGCGACACAAATAAACAAATATAACCACAGCAATGAGCATTCAGCAGTTGCATGCTCTTATTCTTTTAGAAATACGTTTGCAATAATAACGTAGGCTTTCACAGTTAAAATCAGTTAAAACGTAATGTGCTCTGTAAACAAAAGTATTTCTATAAAACTGAACGTGTTCCGAGTTTGGACCGTGTCTTGGTAAGTAATCAAAAACTTGATGTAGCTCACAATCATACGGAGCTTCTTTACGAGAAGGAAAGGTGGTATGATTGCGGGCGAAACGTACAGTTTTTAATTACCTACTATGACACGGTTCAAAGCCGGAACACGTTTAATTTTAATAGAAATACTATTGTTTACAGAGAAATATAAGTCAAAGCAATACATTTTTGAAGAAAGTTACAAAAATCTCGAATGTAAACTTTTCAATTCACTCCCAAATAATACATAGCTTCAAAGAAGTCTGAAATATTGCAAATATTTCAAAGATTACTAAATGTTTCGTTTTGAAAATTGGCATATCGCCATATATTGGGAGTGTAAAACCGTTTCTGTAACTCCACAGAGTGAGTCATAAAAACTCAAATTTCTTTATTTTAAACGTTACATCCGGTATGTTTTTGAAGATACTAATAGTTCCCTGAAAGGTAGGTTCAACGATTTAGGACTTAATAGGTTTATCTGTTAAAATGCTAGATTTAACGGAATGGCGCTGTCGTGCAGAACTGCGGCCCTTCAAGGTTGGCTAGTGCGTACATTTTTGAAGTAAATGTTTTCAAATCAGTGGATAGGAAAGAGAGGAGCAATTGAGTGGCTAGCAAGATCCCCAGACTTCATTCCTTCGGACTTCTATTTGTGGAGTGATTTAAAGGATAAGGTTTACAGAAATAAACCACTTAATATTGAATATCAAATTAAAAATTCGATGAAATAGTTTTGCCAATAACTGACGGGAATTTAGGAACAAGGTTATTGCCCAGTTACCATTGGCAGACATTTTGAATATCTTATAAAGTAATATTCCAATTTTTAGGTGTTTCTTATTTCTAATTGTGTTCTTGTTCATTTATATCGTGGAATTTAGTGAACTATTTACAACGTTTAAAAATATACAGGAAGCTTCTTTCTAACTCACCCTGTTAGTTACGGAATCTTCTCCAATCTTTCGTCTTAAAAGTTATGATCTTGTTTCAAGTTCTGTACCGTAACAAGTTACTACACCTATTGAATTTAATAATCAGTTATCTATAAAATCAATATTTCATACGATTTCCTGATAGGAGTCTGTAGATTTAAAAATCATCCTTTTATAAAAAAGTCAATTTACATTCAGAGGACAAGTAGTGAAAATCCGAATAAGTGCAAAAGGAAACAGGGTTTTTTTCCTTTAAGTTTCCATAATCAAATTAGAATTTCAAATTTATTTGCATTACCACAACTCGATAATTTAGACATCTAGGCTTTCACCGTTAGTATAATTAACGACGAATTCCTCGACATTCGAAACGTTATTGCCTTAATCAAATATGAATGAAGGTTAATTATTGCGAAACCCTACAGCTCTGCTAGGCGGTAAAAAGAACAACACGCTCCCTAATTAGTTCTTACATTCGCAGGATACCTAGGTATTCCGCGACTGTGTCGTAAATTCTATAATGCTACGACTGCATCTCGCTTTGCGACTAATCAGAGGAAATTAAAAACGTGACGTACAAATTAAAGCGTTTAATTCAGTTAATCCTCCACCGACGAGCTGTCGAAGCAGTTTCAGAAGTTTACTAAATCTAATACGAAATGCGAGCACGTTCTTTGACTACTACAGCTAATACAGCCGCTGCGATGCAATGCACTTGCCCTTTATTATTAGAGGTGTGCAGTAATTACTGAGTATAAATGATGTTTCAGTTTAGTAAAAAGTAATATTGATTGTTTTCTTGTTCTCATATTCTAAATAAGGTGTAAATTTAAAGCCAATCTGCTTTAAAACATTTTTTGTATATATATAACGCATATCCGTTATCCAATAACTTTATAGCACCTATACATACAACTCAGGATCTGGGAGAACCCCAAAAATTCAAAGCAATGTGTGTTTATCGGGCATGTATTGTTTACGTTTAGGTGCATAGTAGGACAAAGAAATACTTGTAAGGTGTATTTTTTGGGATTAGATACGTATTACTTGTTCGTATCTGAACTATGAGAGTAGTCGTAAAAGTTTCAAGCCCCAACAGGAAGGCTGGAGCTCGTTCCTAAATTAAAAATAAAGATGGGAAACAGAAGTTTATGCTTACATACTAATCTTAATTCTAGCGAAACGGGAGTAGAAAAAGAAAGTAGTTATGCGCGGACCAAATGAAATAGTCAATCCAACTGCGGCATTTACACGTTTGAAGATATATTTTCTGTACATGCAAAACGATTTTTCAAATATGGTGATGATGTGGAGTCGAATTATGCGTACGTTGAAAGATACTTCTGAAAACTTTAGCCATATTGGATACTCAGTTGCTGTTGAGTAGTCGTTTGCGTCGATCGAAAAAATTAAATATAGAGCTATAATTAACTCTGCTACATCATTTCTCATAGTGAAATTTTGGCAGTTGAATTTAAACGTGGTCATACGAGCTTGGTTAACGATGAACTTTCGCATCCACTACTGATAACACCGGCGAAGTTTACCAGATGGTGTCCGACGACCATCGAATTAGGGTTAGAGAGATAGCAAAGGCGTGCGCTTGAAAGATAGAGATTTTCATCGAATGAGGAGGACATAACATTCATAAATGCTTATTTTGCAGAGTAAGATATCAACTACTATTAAAGAGATGGGAAAAGTGTTCGGAAAAGTGCACTGACTTACACGAAAACTATGTTGACAAATAAAACTGAATTTTACAAAAAAAAATGCTTGTTTTTGTCTTAGGCTGGAAACTTTTCACACTATCCTCATACTATATGGCTTTGGATTGAGATTAAGAGTGGGTAATGATTTTTCCAAAAACCAAACTTGGTGTGAAGAGAGAAACAGAAAGACTACAGAAACAAATTTAGACAACAAAATATCCTTTGACTTTTCAGAAAGTATCGTGCATTCATATGCACCAATACATTGAATATGTAAAAAAAATAATGAATCGCTGAAAACAAATCCGGCAGCTCATCGCAGATCGCAGATCAAGGAGACAAAAATGGAAGAAAATACGATATTCCCATTTTCACATTTTTTTTTGTTTTATCGTATGATCATTTATATCATGATCATATCAGAAGATGAAAGTCAAACAAAAAATACCAATAATATACCGTCCCAGTAGGCAATATTTAATCCGGGATAAAGGGCAAAGCGAATGAAGTTTCTATTATTAGCTAAACATAGTAGTTATGAATAGAGCCACAGATGATTTCCGTAACGTTCTAGGAATTATTTCGACTGGTAAATATGGTCCATTGATCAGATATAAATAAAGTAATTATAACAAACATAAAAAAAATTAAAGTAAAAGTTGTTTGATTTGGTTAATTAAGTATATGTACAGCTGATATTTGAATGAACGACGGCTTTCGAATTATTGGTAGCAATTTATACATTTTAAATGGATTTTTACGTAGTTTTATAATAGTATTATATAAAAGTATTAAAATAGTATTTTCTCTCTCTCTTTTTAAGGATATATTCTAAACTATGTTTGATTGAAAACATAGTTATATAGCAGAGACTAAATATCAAAATTATAATAAATGTTCGAAATGCTGGCCGTTATTAGCTAAACACAGTCGACAACGGTTTAAAAAACGGAGTTACTTTTCGTAAAGTATTACGAGTTCCTTAGTAGCTCTCTCCCTCAAAGGTGAGACCGGTTAAAAGATCTAGGAATGTTTGCGCTTTTTCCAAATACCATTTGTAGATGCGGATGTGTCTTCGTGCCTTACTTCATTAAAAGGCATATATCTATGTACAATATAGGGTTTAAAATACATTTAAAAACAGAACGAAGATTTCTGTTTAACTATGTAATCGTTTAAAATAAAAAAAAATTGCCATTATCGCGAAAACCGCCACCTTGAATTTCATTCTGTTACTCAGTTACAAGTGTACCTAATTATCTTTTACTAGACATATTTTTTCATATCCTTTACAATTAGGCAAGCAAGTATTTCTAAAGAGAATAGTGATTTTCAGTTTTTTTTCCAATAACTATTTACAATTTTACGCTTTTCTTAACGGAACCTTAGTTAACACTCAAAACTGCACATCTTTGCTACTTTAAACAAGTCTCTGTATTTAATAATAAGAATGGTAACCTATTCATTTTACCGCATACAGTATAGTGTACACCTGATGATCCCGCCACGTATACCTCAAAAATAATAATTCAGTTAATTAAGTAATAATACTATATTACTCCTTCAACGTTAAATCCTTGTGTCTGTTTAGTTTGTATCTCTTAGAGAACACTGAACATGAAATTGTTTCGTAAATATTTTAGAACTCCTTTGCACTCCCTACTTGCTCCTAAGTTTCAACCTTATCAGCAGCAATTCTCTTTCTAAGTACTAGGCACTGCGGGTTAGATTACGTTAATCTTCAGCAATTTATCAGAGCTTAGCTGAAGAGAATTATCTCAACGCCTTAACATTCAATTTAAAGATAAAATTGTAGCATTCTATCTTGATTAAAATAAATCGCTGTTTAAGGCCGTATAAGTAGATAAATACATTACAACATGAAAGATGATTGTTCTTCCATATAGAAAATATAAGTTTTAAATTTAAATGCATGTAAAGATTATCTATTTCTGGTTCCTTGAAAATACTTGATGTTTTATACTAGCATTAACATTTCTAATAAATATTTACAGCAAAAGTGTAAAGTATCATTTATTCCATTGATTCATCTAAATCCATACTGAAAAAAAAAATCTTAGAGTAACCTCTACAATTGTAGCAAAGGCCACTACAAAGTTATAGGATCCATGATGCCCATAAATTGTAGCAACTAATGAAAAAATATTGCAGGAAACAAAAGTGACGCAAAATTTGTAGCGTTTGCTACAATAAACATGCATATAATTCAGGAAATTATCGAATGATTCTACTAAATTAAAGTACTCAAGTTGCAACAATTATTTGAATAATTAAAACTTTTTGTATCAATAATTATCAAAAATTAAGGTCTTACATTTATAGACAATAATGGCCGAAGGAAATGAAATAATAATGAATGCATGATTTCTCATATCCAGCAACTTTCGTCATTTATAAAGGGCACTGGACGGCCACGAGTACCTGCGATATAAGAGAGTCTTAAGGTGTTCCCTTAGAATTCGCCAAAATGCGGAGGAGTATGGTAAAGATCTTTTACTAAATAAGAATGGAGTGTTTCGTTGTGACATCCGTTGGCAATACTATAAAATTCTTGTTTGGGAGGCAGTGATTTGCGCAATATGTGTTCGTATAGGCTCATTCTATATCCGAGGGTTTTCTTAATATTTCACCTATTTTTTGTAATGTAACGTAGAAACATAGAAAATATATTCATTTAACTTTGGGTTTTTTACAGTTGAAGAATGTAATCACGCCAAGATTAACAGCATACGCCTCGATTTCTTATTGAGTGATCAATGGTCCAGTACAGAATAAGTTTTCTATCGTAAGCTGGTTTAAAATAATATATTCACCCGATTTTGATAAAGTAAGAAACAATCAACATAACATAACATATTAATTTTGCAATATCACATTCTTTACTAATGGTAGCCAATTTTTTTCGTAGATCATGCTATACGATATTGAAACCTAAGAATCGGGGACAGGTTTATTGTTAGAATGTGAAATTTCCTTCTTTATATTAATTGCTGTCAACAACAACTGCAGAACGGTAAACGTACGTCACTTATATACTAGCTAATGAATTTTGTTCTAATTTATTGCTTTCCTTTAACATTGTCTTAAATATATTAAATTTAAAACAAAATCTGTACCAAAAATGATATAAACATACTATACTGAGTGTCCCAAATTTGCAGTCTGTTACGGGAATCTTGCCTATTAAAAAGTAGTTTAAATTTGATAAAGATGGATAGGATGGATAGAAAAGGATTTTGAAAAAGAATTTTTCTCGATTATAATTTGAGCTTATACCTTTTACAACTGTGGAAAAATTCAAAAATAAATTGCAGGTTATTGCCTTATTTATATACAATGATATGTTTGTTTTATTTATTGCTAACAATAATAAGGAACTGTCATATACAAGTATAGAAAGGCTATATTTTCAACCATTCAGAAAGGTGACATCATCGAATTTTCAAATAAACCACAACCCTTTTGTTTTGTTTTGTTTTTTTTTTTTATTTTAATTTAATTTAAGTGCATTTATAGCATTGCATAATATGCTTTAATCACACCCTCTCATTTAACTTGTGGCTTTTTGAAACAGTCACATCCTTCTGATTTTTAATATTCTATCAAATAGCTTCTAGGGCCTGAATTGTTTCAAGAAACTTCTCCGTATTTATCGTGTTTTTCTTGCTGTGTTTAAAGGACAATTCGCTAGTACACATGTTTATATTTAAAGAAAACTGTAAACAAAATATAAATTGAAGGAATAAATTAAAATTCCTAATAAAAGATCCTGTCGCTTTTAATACAGTATTTAAGTAAAGACTGTGAATCCCACATGCCACATCTTACTAGAAATATAAAAGCAGCTGAAACTAAACGTGTTCCGGGTTTGCACCGTATCATAATCAATTGATAACTTGACGTTTCGCCCACAAACATATAGGGCTTCTTTAGGAGAGGGAAGGTGGTAGGCCATAGCTAGCGCGGTAATTCAACATGTAAACCACGCCAGGGGCGAAACTAACTGAGCGGGGAGCAGTTGATCACGGTAACTCAGTATGTAAATCATGCCAGAGGCGAAAATCAACTGCACCTTTCCGCTTCTGAAGAAGCCCCATATGATTGTGGGCGAAACGTTAAGTTATCGATTAATTATGACTCGGTCCAAACCCGCAATACATTTAATTTTAACTGACTTTAGCCATGGAAGCCAACGTTATTATTACAAAAGCAGCTTTTTGTTGGTATCCCAACTCCCACTAGACATTCTAAAATAGAAAGTATCGCTTTTCTTTTTAATATTTCGCCAACTGTTTGTTTAATTCCCAGAAAAGAAGTGTCTACTTAACAAAGAAGCAAAAGAGATAGATATTTATTAAACAAATTGAAATTATTGGTGATCCATCAGTTCCAAAACGTTGTAGTAAAAGACAAATGTATTTTAGAATTCTTCCAAAGTTATTAATACAAGCTAAAATCGAAATCCTGAGAATTTAAATTTGGAACGGCCTTCACATCTTGGATCACATTTGACTCATCCAGAAAAAAAAACTGGCCTTATTTATAGTTTAAGAAATATGTTAGATTTTCGAATCTAAAAAGTATAAGCTTTAGCTCAGATAATTTTAAAGAAACACTCTTAATGCTAGTCAACTCTTCTCTTCCTTCCGTGACATAATAATTATTTCACTGGGCTGTGTTTGCAATTTTAACGTTCGAACTGTAAAAGTTAAATTTCTGGAAACGCTTCTTTGGAAAACACCTATCGTCGATAAAAGAACAAATTACGATAATTAATCACACTCGCTGTGACGAGCTCCAGAATTAAGTGATCCCATGAGAATATTTATGCAAGCTAAAATTCACAACGTAATAAATTGTTTAGTTGACGAAACTTCTATTTACTGAAGATAATTCGCAACCATCAGAAATGATATCTACCAAAAGCTTGGAAAATGTATTTATTTTGAGACCGAAATTGGATATCTTAAAATCTAAAATAATCAAACTAAATACGCTTAAAAGTACTAAAATTCGAGTGCTCTTTTCGCAATCGATAGCATCCTATAAAAGTCACTCGAAGAAATCTTAAGTCGCGCCAGAAGCGTGAGATGCACGTAAATAAAGGGCCGCAGCTTGTAAATCTCATTTTCGTAGAAAGTGTGTAAATAACTTTGTTCTATTGCATTAAGCAACTGATCCCGAGTTTCTCGTTTTGTGCATGCATTATGTATTCTTGGGATGGCATAGGCCGGTATCTTAAGTTAGACAAGTTGGTTGTTTCGCGTCTATTGCTACAAGTTTACAATTTCGTCCATCACTATCAGTTGAACCGTGGCAATTATATCCTATTTTGTTTACAAGGTAATACACGTTGTTATATAATTTTGACGAGGAGATTATTGAAGAAATAAGATAATGTGGTGTGTTGCAAAATTATTTTTTTAAATAAAAATTGAAAATTGTGAATTTTACAAGGAGAATATCTGACAAACTAATCTCTAAGTACCTTCAGTTCACTTCAAATTAGTCCAGTTCGTAGTAGTGGCAGAACCAACAGATTCTATTAGTAAGAAGCTGTTCTTTTTAAAAGTGAAACCATAGATACTTGGGAAAAATGGGAATTCTTAAAAATCGGTATTTAGTAACGTCAATGTGGACAATTCAGCTAAAATATCTTGGTATAAGTATCGCCCTCGCGAAAATCGATGCAAGCTTGAACCTAGAATAGCTTGCATCTTTAAATTCTGTTTAAAGTTTTATGTCAGTCGGTAGTTTCTCAAAAAGGCGCTGATATTTTTAATGTACCGCTTTAGTAATGTATAATTATAAAGCAAACATTGTTTTACATTGCGACAAAATACTCAAAAATGTTAAAAAGGGGCCACTTTTCGCTGGATAAATTCGCTTTTGATGTATAGAAGAAGAATTAATATTATCCGGATTCGGATAAATTTGAATCCGGGTAACTTACTGTCTGAATCTGTTACCGGACGACTCGGATCCGGGTCCGCTGTCCGAAATCTTGAATTTGGATTCTTTATTCGAAATCTCGTATCCGAATCCATTATCCGATAACTTTTTCCAGCAAATAGTAAATAATGTGAAGTTTCATAGTAAAGCATGAAAACCTGCAATAGGTCGAGTGATTATCAAACAATATAGTTGCGATAATCAGCAGATTTATTAAACGCCTATGTAATGCAAAGTAACTTTGAATTGTGCGCATGGAAATTGAGTATTACTCTGAGTTCTTGATTAGACACCTTTTGCATTGCAAAATAAGCCCGAAGAAAACGTTAGGAGCTATTAGGTATTAAACATAACATCTTTACACCTATCTACATATTAATGAACGCGAAAAGACCTTGCTTCTTATTATTAACAACAACAAGTACGGAATACGATGGTTCTATTTTGAAGTAAGACCTTATTAAATTTATGTTGGATTCTATTAATACATAAACATATGAATAGCATAGTTCCATTTAGTTGGCCAGTAGTTTATATCTCTTATGTAAAGTTATTATAATTAGCAAGATATTCCAAAATAGAAGATACGTGTCCAAAATACCCAATAGTGAATCTGGAAGCAAAGTATTTGAATCGAATACGGATCAGGATTCAAAAACCGTATAACGTATCCGGACTCGAAAAGCGGACATCATTTTCGGGTCCGAAAATCGAATAATGAATCAGAATTTTTAAGACAATTCTTAGTTATAGAATTCCACTGGGTAACAAACTTCAAGTGAATACATTTTTAAAGCGTTGTTCTTGAGCCGACCGTGCCTTATGCAGTACATGTATAATTGATGTTAGTGACGATGTTTCAACTGAATTTGGTTTACTCTCTTAAGAATTCAAGACTACTGCAATTAATTTCTAATCAGCTACATAGCTTTCTAAGAATACAAGTAGTAAGTAAAGCTAAATTCCGTGGAATGGGTCTGGTATAACGTT
>LR736872.1:4068594-4112093 GCA_902654985.2 Oryctes borbonicus
GTATATATATATATACCCCAGGGCAGCCAATAGAAAACGCTGTAAACACATAAACGAAAATATTCGATTAAAACCATAAATTCATGTTTAATATATCTACATAGAAACCTTTTCTACTGTAAAAATTACGTTTGCGCTTTTAACAAAATATTTTTATTTATATATGCCGGAGATTTGGAAGAAAATACATGATAACCAACAATCTTCTTGAAATCACTTATACAGAAAATTGTAAAAATCAAAATATAAAAATTGGCCCAACTTCCCTCACTTCCTCACTTTCGTAAAAGTTTTTTGTAAATTACCGAATAAAATAATATTCATATTTCTGGTCTTCTAATGTCAACAACAATTTGTCAAATGTGCTTTACTATTCATTAACCACTCAGCTAAGCTATCACAGTTAGTAATGCAATTTCTACCGATTGTATTGCATCGAAGTACGGAGAACCCGCTTCGACGAGTGCGAATCCAATTCTCCGGGGAGTGTCAAAATTGAACACGTGGTTTGGTAACTTCTATGCTGCTTCGATAATTTTGTTAATTTGCAGTTGCGAAATGTGCCCGGGTGCATAAATGGTCGATGGTTTAAGCCAGAAAACGTCTCCCTTTACAAATGAGTAGCTTTCTGATTTTATGCCTGATTATCGTAATAAGTGAAATAAATTGTACTATTTACCTTTTCTCAAGATGAATTGATAAAACTGTGGACGCATGTTTTATGAAAAGACATTAAAACGTGGATGTGGACGCTCTTCAAAACAGCAGTCCATAACTTTATCCGCTACGGGCAGACTGGAGCGTATTCTCGTCCCCTCTATATCTATCATGAATACATTGTTTTCACTTGGCTTAATATATCGTATTTCTCCATGACCTAGCCAATGTACAAGTTTTTTTCGCTAAATATAAATGAAATGTGTATATCTATTTGATATGGTCTGATAATACCCTCTGGTGCAAGTCTATGCAAATGACGACAATGATTCAACTGCTTTACTGGAAATAGCAATCAGTTAGTGTAATCGGTAACGTAAGCACTTCAAATAGTAGATACAAAACATAATTTTTCTTGCAAAACTCCAGATCCGCAGATACCATCTTCTGCGGATATTAAATCGTTCTAAAATGCGTACACATATCGTATATAAACACATAAACCAGAAACTCAATTTCAAACATCCACAACCATCCATGCATCCAAACACATACATATATTACTGGGATACTCCAGAGACAACAGTGCATAGGGTAAGCAAGAAAGCAGTGAAAATAAATTTCGTATTGAGATACGAAGACATGTGAATGGCATGCATTTCCGCTTTCTGCACGTCGAAAATACGATCAGATCGGTTTCAGTACGACGAGCGCCCATTTTGTGTGCAGTTACGGTGACATAATGTTTGCTCTTTGATAAAGTTATGTCTGCACAGGGCTCTTGCATGGGTTTTTAATGCTAATATGTTTGAAAGCTAGGATGAACGGCGTAAACAAAAACATTTAGGGCATGGAATCGTTTCAAACACTGGTGGTGTGGCTTGGCTCATTATTTTTTACGTACGCAGATATAAATACGAGACAATAACTTAGATGTTACAATACACATTTTCAGTTACTCCTTATTTACTTATTGTTAACATTTATAACAATATTTACAGGCGGCCACTTTCAATTAGTGAATGTTTTGGGTTTAAATATGTCACTAGGAGAAACTGAGGTCATGATCAGATAAATATTGAAAAGAAAACTTAAGTTTTGAAAAAGAACAGTAAAAATCGTGGTACTTTACATCGAGTTTAAATTGAAAATGTGTCTGATATTTTAAGTTTTCCACAAAATATCAGATCCATATTTATAGTCTCTCTACGTCCAGTGCAATGCAACGAAAATAGATACTATGGCCTGGGCTGTTGTATAGTAAAGTTCACCAACGTTTTAAATTGGATAGTTGCGGCCAGTAAATAAGAAAGATATCATAATCCGTTCCAATTATTCGTTAACCAATCATAAATTTTAGATATAAATATTTAAGAGATATCGACTAATTCAATTTGAAGATTCGGAAACTGAAATTAGCTTATAGCTCTTAGCATATTTATTGCAGAAATAATACGTATTCAAAAGAAACAAGATTAATCAATTAATTTTGTGTTTTTCCATTTTTAATAAAGTTGCGTACTCTCGTTGAAGAGATTCGCAACTTTATTAATCTCAACCTGGCTTGGGTGCAATTTGAACAGCATTGCCTTGAGATCTTCTCACCCTTCCTAAAAATATCCTTGACCTAGGAGCACTCGCTCCTCGCCCTTGAAGTTCCGCAATCAGTCGCCTTCTGGTCAATTCAATCCCTCAAGCTATTTTTAACAGATTTCTTATAAATCAATAAAAGTTTTTGCTGTTTCCTTCGAAGGTTAGAAAAACATACGAGTTGTTTCAGGCGTTGTACGCTTAATGGAAATAAATTCGTTAAATTTTGCACTACATTTTCGGGTTCACCCAGACGATAGTATTTTTAAAGTAAAACAAAATAACTTACCATAGTAGCTGCAAGAAATTGTTTTGTTAATTTATTATATTGAAGTTAATGACTCGGTGTGAGTTCATAATAGTTGAAAAGTAGATAAACTCGCAATTATCGTTTACTTAATTGGGCTACCGGTTTAATTTTTTTTTTGCTAGCAGAGCTCTTGAGAAAAGGTTATTTAAGGCTATTAAAATGACTCTTTAAAGTCAATAACTATAATGCATCAATATATAAGTAATGAAGAGACTATTATTTCTATTTCGTAGAAATTCCAAAATTTTAATTTTTTAAAAATATTTCTATTACTAAGTATTGATTCTGCACCCCATATGTTACTATAAAGTCCAGATTTTTCATCTATTCGTGTTGCAAACCTTACTTGAAACTGTTTGATGTTCATTTAATTTTATTCAAGATTTGGTCATTATAAATTTAAAAATTCGCAAACAATAATTATTTGAATATTAGATGTGACATTTTTTGATGGGTAGATAGTTAAGTAGCGAATTGAGTAGTGGCCTGCTGTAGAAATCAAATTTTCTGCAAACTTGTTGACATAAAAAGTTTGTGGCATATAATTATTGAGACTGAGGATTAACCTTAACCAAATTAGACTCATCACAAATTTTTAAAATATACGGTCGAATCGATCATAGCCGGATGTCGGGGTTCGTTTGTAACGGTTATCTTTTAGAGAGGTGTTCGTTATCTGATTTGTTCATTGTCTACTTCCTTCGTTAATCGACCACTCATTGTAATTTTAAAGTAGAAAATTCTTTCTCATAAAAATTTCTGGCAAATACCAATATCGCACATTTTTACACAGATTAGTCGTGTAGATATACCTTAGAAGAGAATGTTTCTCCTTATGCAAATTTATATTCTACAGAACCAAGACATTCAGATCCAAATATTTTCTGTAGTTTTAACGAAATTGCTTTGCTTTATTTGCGAAACTAACTAATCTTATCTGATTAGCCTATTTCGAAGTATTTATAGAAAACCAATCGTTTCCAATTTATGGATAGCTACACGTATAAACTACTAATCAATATTATTTCTTGTAGCTTGAATTTCTCTTGCAGCTTACTGTATTCGGCCATCTAGTGAACAACGAGCGAATTGCTAACAATTTTCCACTGCAAGGTTTCTCTCGCGTTCAAGTTTGAACTAACCCGCCAATTCATAGATGGAGCCACATATTTGAGAAAAATCAATGAAGAGGCGTTTATTGATTTTTATCATGTTTACAATAGGTTAAACATCCCGCAAATCCATACTACTGAAATTGATTCTAGGATGATAGAAAATTAAACAGTTATATCTAAATCGAATTTCCCTTAAGAATGAATCCTGGCAAAGTTTACCTTTGCTCAAAATTAAACGAAGCGTTCTAGTAGGGAATGACGAAAAGTGAAACAGCTGCGAAGCTTAATTAAATTGAAACTTTCTTCGCCATAATTCAATATCAATCTAGTTTAATTCCTCTTGTTTTAGTGAAGTTAATGGATTACATATAATAAAAGGAAACTCAACAAAGTCTTGTTTTGATATCTGCTGATGTTATAGATAATCAAATGTTTTTTATAATAAATGCCGAGGTATTTATTTTATTTACGCATGCTACTTAATTTGAATAGTCAATGTTAATTATGTTGCCACGTCTCTTCCTCTTTCCCCCCGATCTTAATTTATATTCAAAGGATCATTCATTTCAAGAGATCATTTCAATTAAACTGTCGGCTGCAGATTCTCATTTGTTTTCCCAGCAGTAAAACAAATGCTATGTGTTGAAATAGTCGCTTGAGCAACTTCAATTTGCTCCCTCCGCCTTTTTTTTTAACAAAATTAAATACGAAATGTCAGAACGAGAAGTTTGTGGTTCAGTTAAAAATATTCTATTTCTGCGGAACAAATTTAAATAAACTACAGGAAATATTTCGATATAGTCAAAGACACCCTTATATAAGTACTTTTGCTATCGCTTAGTACGTAGTAAGAAGTTAAGCTTTTCAATATAAAAACCACTCGTGATCCCAAGGCTTTTTATTATATGTGGATACGATCGCCTTTACTCAGGGATGTAAACAGATCGCCCAAGTATTTTTTGATATTGCCCCCGCTTGCATTTTAACAAAACGAAGCCAGTTGTGTGCACTTATTATAGCTTGTTAATTCATTAACTTTTATTATTTTAATTTGAATATTCGTTAATTAGCAACATTTTATTGAATATTCGCGCAATTTGCATTATTTTTAGTTAATATTCGAATTCTATCGTTGTAATAATTATATTAATTATTACCTTTAAAAAGGCTCTATTTATGGAAGTTAATTTTTTGTAAAAGACACTTCCTGTGACAACCGGATAGATAGATGGACAGATAGAAAAATCCTTTGTGACAAAAGACGTTTTTCGACAAAACTTATTTGGAAATTCAATTATGAACAACGTTTGTAGAAACTGTTAAAAATAATAAGGCGTATGGAAGAAAAAAAGAAAGAAAAATAAACTCAAGTAATTCGAGGGATTTACAACAAAATGACTTGGATTATTGGCTAAAAAAGGAAAAAACAGGATTTTGTATGCGAATTTCAAAGAAAAATACTGAAACACAACGCTTATTACAAGCAATTCAAACCTTTGTTGTGGAGCATTGAAAATAAAAGCAAGGCTAGTGATTATCTTTTAATTTGATATTTCATTTAGAAAACTCTCAATACTAAGTGGATAATACGGTATTAAGATTACGTAACATAGTTAGCTAACATACAATGCAGACTACTAAGAAAATTGATCTGTTATTTCTAAGCAGACGATCGTATTGCTTCTCTTAGGACAGATTTTGTAGAAAGGAGATTTTACCTTTACCCGAAGTCTTCATTATTGTTGCGACAAAAGCGTTTCATTTTATTAATGAATTAAATTTACCAACTCTACTAATAATTACAGTCACCAAAGTAATTTGGAGAGAAGGTATTTCAGAAATTCTGCCGCGCTACAAATTCGAATAATTTGGGAAAAATCTCATCTTTCTTGAGTACTTGTGCAAACGGAAGAATATAATCAAGATTCTTTCAACGCTGAATATACAGTGTTATTAACGTCAGCGAAAAGAAAAAGACCCCCTTCGTAGTTTAATGAACTGTCGACAGTAATTAAATTTCAGACGCTTTTAGCGTTGCCGTTTTCTCTTTTTTCAGTTCACGGTGGTGAAAGGTACGACGGCATTCGGAAACTATAAGAAACGGTATTAGACCCGAAAGTTTTCAATTAAGATCAGGGAGAGCACGTCTGAAAGCGATGACCAGGTAAGATACTTGGGAAATTTCATGCTTAGTACAAAAAAATGTTATATGTAGATATGGCATCCTCACTCATCCTGTACCGTTTGTTTTAGAAAGTTAATAAAAGTAATCCTAAGTGGGGTATCGATAAAAAATGTTTGAATATATTGGAATATATTAATGAACGGCTGTTCCGGAAAAGATTAAAATTTTGGGGAAGTTGCATCGTTGTAGAGAAGCTACTGTAGCTTATAAGTTTATTTGCTGCCTAGTGCCATCAGAGAAGTGGGATAATGAGGTTGTTTCAAGAACAAAGCGGGTTTTTAATAATAATGTATTGCACAGCAGGTTTGTTACAATCCAATTATAGGACAAGCACATTACAACCTATTTTACTATAGACTAAAATTAAAAGCATAACATTATTAATAAACAAACAGCATTACTTAAACATAGCAAACCCCGTAAATTGACTTGGTCATGACGCTTGTATTAAGTCTGACACGGTAGAACACATGGGATGATCTAAATGCTGAGCGAGGACCAAGAAAATTGATATTTTCCAAAAGCCTAGGTGAGTTTAGACCGTTATTTAGTAAATTATGTAAAAATTTGAGATCTGCGTTGAATCTCCAGCCAATCGATATTCTATAAATTCAGCAGTAACTTGTAACTGTGATTTAATCTGAGGATTAAATAGATTTATATAGACACGATTCAAACATTTTTGTTAAATTGTTTATTATACTGTCGATTTGAAATTGGATGAAATGGAATGTCTAAATCTTAGGGAATATGGATGTGGAAAGAGACAAATTGAAGAGGTAGCATAATGGAAGCGCAAATATATTAACGCGGTCTTTTCAATTCTTGAAGAATATCGGATTCAGTGATGGTTGCCACAGTAACTGATGGATTATCGACGAATGCAGATGCAGTGAATAAGTCACGAAAACGAAAAATGTTATCATATTCGCATGTAGTCTTTTAATAACGTAAACGATAGTAATTTTAACGCATTAATATAAGCCCGATTTAACCAAATGGGACAAAATGAGATCTAACATTAACTTTTAGTGGAACAAATTATTTGTTGTGTATCCAGATCATCACAGTCACATATAAAAGACCAATCAGTGTTCAAAAATGTACTGTAAAGACCTGCGGAGTCTACCTTCTTAAAATTAGAACTTTTGTTGTCAGTGTTAATACTTGGATGATATAAATCCTTCTTAACTAAAGGTAAGTCTCCTTTTTCAATTAAAATGCTACCGATATTGCTTAATACCACGTTTAATAATCTCCCACTTGTATTTTCTACAATATTAACTACACAAAAAAAAAGGATTGTTTGAACGAAGGAAGTATATTTTTTTGCGTTATTTCTTGAAGTCAACGAAATGCATGCCTTCATTGCACTCTCCTAAAAGAACGACGAGCCAGGTTCTCTGGACGGCAGGCAATTGTATCTCTTACCACTAGATGCCGCCAAGAGATACGCCTGGCTCGTCGTTCTTGAGGAAGGGTGATATAAGCCGAAAGGCAAACAGCGATGTAGATAGAGATACCCTCGCTACCACACTGATGACGCCAGGTAGGCAGAAACATGTTCGCTGGTTAGGGTTCTTTCTCCTTGGATTGCTTTTGCCGTGAGTGACTCAACCAGTACCATGAGCAGCTTTATTAACAGCATTTTTTCTTGGTTATGCATTATAGAGAAAATGTACTGTTTAGGTAACCAGTTCTAAGTTGTAGTTGCTATCACAATCAAATTATTGTGACTATTTCTTTGGTTAAGAATGTGACGTTTTTTTTTCATTTAAAAACTCAATTTATTAAAATAAAATAATTAGATTTGTTGTTTTAACGATTACATTGGTACCAATTTCTTTGGTTCGAACATATCAACTTTGTTATTTCAAATATCAAGTTTTGTTGATATTAGTGTATAATGCTTTTTTGAGTTAAAGAAATAATATAAAAAAAGGCTTTGGTATAAAGCAATATTTCCTCGCTCGTTTTGAAAAATATTATTTCTTTCACACAATACAGGCTTCCTTAAATCGACAAATCGTTTTTCTCGGTGTAGCCTGGGATGAATAAAATTCAAAATGTTTTCCACATCTCGACGTTTACTTATCATTCTTAGATGGATCATAAAAATAAGTTCTAAAACTATCAACACTATTTACTATAAATACCAAAAAATAAGAAATATATCCGAAAGAAAGTGCAATTTGAAATTAATATAAATATGAAGAAAAGTTTTCCGAAGTTTAAGGAATATTTTCAATGACTTGTAAGAGCTAGAAGTCAAAATATTCCTACATCCTACGTTGGTAAAAGCCAAAGCTAAGGAAATACCAGAAAAAGTGGGCACTAATACATTTAAATTTTGTGATGAATGATTGGAAAAGTGGTCTGTGAGGTATAATACCAGTTCTATGAAGCGACTGATGTTCTTTAAGAGGATGTCAGACAATTTATAAAAAAAAAAACCTCCGACCAGATTATTTGGTTATCGACCAGAATACATTTTCAAAGCAAATGAAAGTTGTCTTTTCTTCCTCGGCTTTATCGATCGACAGAAAGATGTACAAGCAGTAAACTCTCTAAGATGGGACTGACCATTTTGTTTTCTGTAAATAGGGTAGGGATTAAAAAGAAGATTTTGTGGTGGTTGGAAAAACGTCTCGCCATACTACCCCAGTATTCACAATTGTAGTAAAATTTCCTACACTTTTCTGTCTGTAAAGCAACGAATATTATGATATTGTCTTGGTGGTATTGACGCATTACTACTAGCAACATAGTATGTAAAATATAATATAAATCGTTAATGAAAGAAATGGCTTATCAACTTCTTTATTTATAAAAATTAACACATCGCCGTCGCCTTCTTTACGTATAAATTATAAGCTGCAAAAGTTCGATTGGTGATTAATTGGGACTCTGTAGTACTTACTGTAACAATCATTATTCCATTCTTCTTCCTCGGTTATAAATACATTTTGATAATGTACCTTGTTATTATCTGTATATAAACTATGTGTATACTATACTCACTTCCCTCGAAGCTATAGTACCACAAATATTCGAATTTCGGAACAATTGGATTATAAAGAGAATAATAAAATATTGGAGCGCGGTTAACATCAGGTTATTCACTTCAGCAATTCGGCAATAGCGGGGCATCGGGCCCGAAGCATGTTACTTTCTTAATTGTCATCCACCAATTTATTTAAATATAACGTGCTCTTTATTTGAGAATTTGTTATACGTCGAAATTTCAACAAAATCGAATTACCACAGCATCACTGATTTAGATATAATTCGACACCACTGTAAATACTATTCTACAACGTTGATGTGTTGACTTTAATTTGAACACAATTATTCAAGTTTACAGACTCTGTCAAGATGATTTCCCCTTCTGCAACGAACTTCGCCACAAATTTAAGAGGAATTAGATCAGCGCGCTAGAAGCGAACGGAACGGTTGCAGAACTTACATACGTGCAGTGCGCAAACTTAAATTATCCCAAGATTATCGCTTGCTCATTTAGAGTGTGTTACATTGCATACATACATATCAATACGTCAGGCCTGCATTGGGGTAACTACTCGTAACATCCGTGGAACGAACAATAAATTACACACAAACTCGTCGTTAAGCTGTACGTGCTTTAGCAAATGAACATGTTGGTAAAATTCTAAAGAAAGGAAACGAGAAGATGTGGAGCACAATCCAAATGGGAAGTACAAAATAGAAAAGTTTAGCCCATAAAGTCGGTTTATTTGATTCGATTTTCCGGCTTGGCTTAGCTAGTTCGCCTACGGACATACAAGGGCGGATGATAAATTTAATTGAAGCTGAAAAAGCGAGGTGGAATTAGATCACATAGAAGGTTAGACATATCTAAAAGGAATTAGGTTTCAATTTGAATCCATCGTATATTCCAATATCGAACTAACTGGAGTGTAAAAACTATCAGATTTGCCCAAAATACAAGGGAATATGTATGAAATCTACTTATGCACTTCAGAACCCAAAAGCAGCATCATTGCAAAATAATCATGGTAATTTAGTAAATTGATATTTCAGGAAATAAAATTTCTAAATGTAAAATATAAAATGTAGGTATCCGCGAGCGATCTAGCGGTTTTGTTTAGTTTTCATCGAACCACTATTGTGATCAAGAATTTACGAAATTATTTAATACAGTAACAATTGATATTAATCTTGCTCGATCACAATATCATTAATTTAAGACATTCTTGTACTCTATTGCCCACAAAACTTACATAATCACTTCTTTTCCTTTCTTTCTTCAATCCAAAACCTTAATTTTCCTGTTACGGAATGTCGAAGTCCATTTTACAGAAAAGGAAAATCGTAGAATTTGCACCCCTACTTCCGCAGCATGTTTGTCTATGTTCATTGCAAAACATGCGTGTTAGTTTGCATATATGCTTTAATATCCTATCAAAATTCGTTAAAAATAGAAAGGTGTGCTTCACTTTGCAGAATAATTTTCAAACAATTGATAGTCTCTTTTTAAACAACTAAAAATAATTTGAAATATCTTTTGTTTCCAAAATGGTTTTAGGTCGGGAATGCTCCACAATTTTAAGATACTCAATGTTAATAAAGAGTTTTTTTAGAAACTAGCAGAATATACACAGTGTTCGTAGATTTGCATCAAAAAAGGAAAAACTCTTATCATTTCTTTACTGTCTGTTCTAAATTTGTACAGAAACTATTTTCGTACACCCTGTGATTTCTTAATCCACAAATAAAAATCCTAGTTTAGCCGGTTTTTAATTAAATTAATACAGCGTGTAAGACGACATCTGGTTGAAAATATGTTTCTTCCACGTTAATATTCAATGCCGGTAAAGTAAAATTTTGTATCACGTCAAAATAATTGTTCTGAATTATTTTTAAAGAAAGGAGGACCATTATATTTTTCTCACACCGCGCACTCACGTTTTCCATCGTTTATTTTTTATATTAAATCTAAGATGTGGATCTTCATCCGTCTAGAATTTACAATTTTTAGACAATATCACTACTTACAAAACAAACTTCACCTGAAAACATTATTCGATTATGCAATAATTTGTTTTACAATAACTTTCTAGTATGTGTAACATTGCAATTGGCAAGCATTGCACTGATGCAACAACTATTATAAATTGTTACCACGTTTTCCTACTTTTAGTAATAGAACCAGTATTGCTGAGTTTATTATTTATTATTTTAATTTGAAAATTCATGAATTACCAAAGCCCGAACTACTTCTAGTTAATATTGGAATTCTAGCATTTTGATAATTTATATCGTTAATTATTCACTATTGATACAAGCTGCCAACATCCACCCATCCACCATGGGCAGATTCGCGTTTCGGCGGAATACGGGTCACCAGTGTACCTATAGTTGTACATATACAAAGGTAATATGTGCGGAGGAGAGTATTTAATTAAAGATACCCTAGTAAAAATTAAAAATTTCGAAATTAGTTATATCGACCTCTACAGAAATGGACACATCAGTAGCGCCCCCCTTCTGCAAGGGTGGCAGGCTTCGATCAGCGGCATCATATCAAGGATAATTAATAATAATGACACAAACTGTTAACATCTGTCGTGTGCATCAGAAGGTAGCTGTAGCCGAAATTGTCGTATATATAGATGAAGATAGGTGACATCTTTAATTAGACACCTTTATCCGCACACCTTATCTTGGCATATTGATGCTATATTGGAGAGACTATTTTTTTTTCATGAAAGGCAAAATAGAAGAGGTTTCTTCTTTTCAAACACATCCGTAGACATACTGTTGGTAGAGGATAATATGATACTAAATTTATTTATTAGAACTGGTTAGAGTTTGGATTTATTTGGTATTTTATATAAATGTTAAATATCGCGATGGTGTGCTATTCGTATATATTAGTAACTAAAAATAAAGAATATAAAAGGATACCTCTCTCAATAGTGATATTTATAGTAGCGTAGCTTGGACGCGAACACAAAAAGGGTTATAGTATTATTAGATTCTAAATCAATGAAGCTTTCGAACCAAAAATATTGAAGCCCGTTATGAATAAAGAGGTTTGAGCTTTTGTATGAATGTGCATGTAATTACATCGATAATTCGATGTATACTGCCCAATATTACTTAAATATAATCGATATGGCAGTTGTATAATTTGCGTTGATTGATCCACAAATATAAAGATCTCTAATTCGGTTTTTCTTTTTGTTGAAATGTATATTTTCTGGAAATATCTTCAGCAAAGTCAACGATATACGGATATAATTTTCGACAACCTCCAGAGTATATTAAAGAACGAAATCATTCTAAATATTTAAAAATTAGAATATAAAGCGTCTTGCATGTTGAACATTTATGTACTTTAGTAGATCTTTTCGTCTTTTGTAGCTTAAAAAATCACGTTTTACGCGGATACTAGGTAAACGTTTTTCCGTAAAGGGTATAAAAGTGTTTTGCTATTTATTTAGTACTTATTGAGAGCTATAAAATACCTCTATCGCAGAAGAATTCTCGAAGGTTTTTAAGCTTAATGCTTCTTTGTTGTAGAAATTACAGATTTGACCTTAAATTTAAGAAAATAACCTTGAGAATATTCGGAGACAGGAAGAATAGCTCATACGTTTTTTTAATAAAAGGCAATATTTTACACTCCTACAAATTAAACTTTAATTAACTAAAATTCCTTTACTTTAAAAATAACATATTAGAACCTGTAATACGTCATAGGAGTCCCGATCTAAGTATTTGATATTAGCGAGCATCGGCAACCGTACAATTAATTACCAGTTTACGAAACTAATAAAGACAGAATTTATTCTGTACATGTTTGCAGGAAAATGTCGCATTAAAGACGAACGTTAAGAACGTGAAGAACATAGATCGAAGACGAACAATTTTATCGTCCCTTCGAAATTGTTGTTGGTTGGTAAAAAATTTGCCTAATAAAACCTCGGAAAGGGTAACCTCACGCCTGTAAAAGCCGCCGAAGAAATGAAAATGGGTCAGAAATAGGATCACTCTAACGTAAGGTTACGTGATTGCGCGTGGATAAACGTTCCCTAATGACAGTGACCTTCGACGCTGAATAGTTATCATATTACAGGATATATAAAAATGGCCTTCAAATGCAAGCAAATACTAAATGATAACTTGTGGCAATTGACTAAACAGACATTCTTATATAACAAAATTCAAACTCAAATCATAACATGAAATTACATCAATAATAGAATTCATGAAACTTAGCATTTGTTGGTACAGCCCTGTAATGCCTGGATGAATATTGCCAAACGTAAAGCAGACAGGTCGTACCTCCAGACATTTTTATTGCGGTTGCTTTCTGGCGCAATAAAGTTTCATAAAAACTGGAAAATGTGAAGCCAACTTCAGACATTTGCAAAATTAAGCGCCGAGTTTTTATTCATTTCATTCGAACACGTAAAAATGTAGGAGAATCTACTGAAGCTTGAGTTCATTCTAAATTAGCTACACAGATTTAATTTAGTCAACTAATAAGCATTTGAAATGGTATTCATGTATCCCTGCGTTACGAACTCAGCTCCATGAAATAAATGCAACATTTCCTATACTAACTTCAAGAGTAATTATCTAATTTATCTGTCTTAACGGATTGGTAATAAGTAAAGTTCGACACTTTCCGTGCGCTTCACGAAATTAGCAGAGACTAGACAGACTCGTGTCTATTCATCCCATGAGAATGGGTTCGTGTTGCCTACTGGTTTCCCTGAGAGTCGACAAAGTTCTTAGAATATCGCGGTAACCTAAATAGAGTCTTCTTCGATTTTCTCATTATTAATGTTTCCTTTGTTTGTTTTCTTGAAAACTAGGTTTCTTTTAGATATACGTTAGTTTTTCACAAAAAATGTTAACTTTAACGATAAAAGGATACAATTATAATGGGGTATTCAGGACACAAGTATTACAAATTATACCGTTGAGCTTCAAGCTGAATTGGCACAAATTCAACAAGAAAGCAGGAAATGCAGCGCAGATAAATCGTAGAATTACTGAGGTACTAAAGCTGGTAGATTTCCTTCTTCCATTTTTTATACCTTCACTACGAAATTTAATTTCTAAACTTAATCTGATAATTGTTTTAGTATGTATGAAACTTTACTTACTACAGCCATTTTATCCTCCTCAACAGAAATACAGAAATTGTCCCTACCATTTCGTCATTAATCCCTAATTAATCTAAGGATAGCGTAAGGTTAAGCACACTCACTTATTAATTCTACGATAGTGCAAGCCGTATCCTAACTATTGTTCAAATATGATATTCCTATTCTATTATTTAGTCTAATAAAGGTAGCCCAGGCTTGGACCCGACAGCTTTGAAACGTGCATGCGAATATAGAGCGCACATCTTCAGTGAACCTTCGCACAAAGCGAAAGCTATCTACATGGCCGAAGAATCTCTCCTTATTGTTTAGCGCATTCCCTCTAGTTAACTATTCCTAATTACTGAATGGCACCCTTTAAATTTCCGTAGACTACGTGCGCGAGCGTTACCGTGATGACATAAATGTGAATGAGGAAGACAGAAAACGAGGAGTTGATTGGAATATGACACAACGCCCACATGTATATTTCAATATGCAATTTGCATCGTGATTACTACGACTATTTGTTTTATTCATATACGCAACTTAATTTTTAGAACTTGACGAGTACAATAGGATTGTTAAGAATATGGATACGCAGAACTGATGACCAGAATTTTGCTATAACGTCTCTGGACAAAAACCATCAAAAATGGTAAAAACATTAAATCGGCTAGCTTTCATAAATTGAAAGGTGTAGCGGCAACATTTAGCACTTGAATGTAGACAAAATAAAAATAAAAGAAATGCAAACAAATTTACGTGACTGAGACAATAATGCAACTACTTTACAAGATATTACTGTAACGCCAATAAGCATTGGTTCGATCAGGATTCTATTTAAATATAGATAATGTACATCGTGTCCGTTCAATGCATGAACGGAAAATAATTCGTTTCCTGAGCAATTTGGAGACGAAGCTTTCTAATAAAAAATATGGAGGGACAAACGCTGCATAATATCGCAGCGTGTACTGTGCACGATACAAATTTGGCATTTGAAACGGAACGTCCGGTACCTTACTACGTTTTAGATAGATCTCTTCAATTCATGCCAATTTTCTTCAATATTTCTTTTACCTACGTAATTCAGTTTTTAAAATAATTGAAATACGTTGAAAATTTTGCGATATGCCGCTGTTTCTTTACCGCCTGATACCTTGAACGCCTTGCACACCACAGCGATGATTTTTCGATTTTATTCGATTGAGTATTTCTTGGCGTTTTCGGCAAGACATCGAATATTTGTTTATATTACGCATATACTAAAAAATCATTGTTTGATTCACATGCTATTGCGATGTTTTAAAATTAAATACTTTTTTATATTTTTAAATGGTATGCATACAAATAAATTTTACAGTTTATTTTTAACGAATACTTTTAGAAAAAAACAGTTTATAGTATCTCGTCGCTGCATTCTATTCTATGCATTTTAGAAGAAAACTTATCCATATTTAACTTAAACAGTTTTTCTGTCACATTATGGAAAAATATACAAAGTATTCCATTTAAAGCCAGTCAAATAACATGATTCAACATGTCAACAATTTCGATGGCCATCTTGTAGGCTCTAGATGACTTTTTTCTCTTTTTTCTTGACATTTTTCTTTTCAGTAGTGTCTCTAGAAAAATATAAAAAAGGAGACAGACGTGGAGGTTTCTGACCAAATATTCGGATTCTCTATTTTCTCTTTTAAATTTACTACATTATTTGTTGATTATAATTTCAAATTTATCCCTTTACTGAAATTATGAAAACAAAGAGAGGCCTTGATTGACATCAACGCAGAGCGGAAACTATTGAAATCACAAACATGAAATTTGGAAGTAAGTTCTCTTTGTGTGTAGGCACGCAATCATTTTTAGAAATTTAACCCTTGAGGCTGTAAAATAGGAGAAGTCCGCCTGGAAGTCTGGTCACTTTTTAATTTAGAAAGATAAAATTTGTTGCTTAAGCTTCTGGTTAGAAGCAAGGCAATTATAATAATAAAATTGTCCGCCCCCAATTTACTCCCTCAAGGATTGGTTTAAATATGTTCTTTTCGAATGGGGCCCTATTTTTAAGCTTTTTATAATCACTAAAACCATTAGGCTTAAGGGCAGATACTATATGTCAATTTGGTTACAGATCCGCAATATTACAATTTTTTAATACAACACCGTCTCTTGCCTTTTATAATATTTTTTTTGTAGTAATTAACACAAACTGCCTAATGATGAAATAATTTTATTTTCATATTCATATTCAACAAGACAGACGTTTACGACACTATTTTTATCTTATCTTTCAAAAGTTCTCATATAATATAGTTATTTATAAAATAATAAGTCGTTGACAAAATAATTTCTCAATTATATAACTTGTTAGTGCGTATACAGAGTGTTCACAAAATTGAGGCATTTATTTTAACAAGCTGTAGAATCGCTTTGTAAGAGCTGCAAAATAACGAAGAGATTATACATAGTAATTACATAGAATTAAGAAATCAAATCTGGCTTTGATTTTCTGTTGTTTAATCCATTCAGTTATTATAAAAATTGTGCAATTGTGACCCTTTCTTTAAGGCGAGCATAACCTTGCTGGACGTACCAATGAGCATGTATTTCAGCATGTATTGAAAATGAAGTCTCGTTGTCCACAAATAATTTTACAAGTATTTTCTAGCGCCGTTACACGTTGTTCACTTCCTCCTTGCGTTAAAATAAGTGCTCAAAGAAAAAAATCACAAGGTATTACGAAGAAAGTCTGAAAAGTTTAAAGCCTCAACATAAAGGTGGCGTTACTAAAGTACATCGATATGAAAAAAATATAGTTTTAAAAGAGGAGGTCAGTTTGGGTACACAATTACTAACAGATATCAGGAAAACATGAGAGACAAAAGAATATTAAAAGGAAACAAAATAAATGCAGAACAGCCAAAATACGTATACACGTGAACAATAATCAATTCTATTGAAAACTGGATGTTTGGGAACGAAGTGTTTTAAAGTCAATTTTCGGTGTGATGGCTGACTGAGGTGAAACGTGAAAGGGATGGGCAAATATGAAAATTGAAACTGTGTATGCAAAACCGGCAATAACCCAGAAAATTAGATTACAAAGACTAGGTGGTTGGGGTGTATCATCAGCATACCGGAGAACAGAGCGTTGAAAAAGTTCTATGCGGAGGAATAGGAAGGAAAAAACGAACAACAAGTAAAAAAGCATAGAGGAAATCGGAATTTATGGCTGGATCGAGTGAACGAAGGACCGAAGTAAGTGAATAATTTTGAAAATTTCAGCTACATTGGACGCACAGTTGTTTTTTTGCAATCGTTTGCGTCAATGTTAATGCTTCTGCAAAAATTGAGAAAATGAATATCAAGCCGTCATTAAATTCTTACATTTGAATACGGGAACTCTATTATTATTATTAGCTACAGTGACATTTTGAGCAGAAGAATTTAAACGTAGTCGCACACAATGAACGCTCGGGATGGCCAAAAACTGCAACCGCTACTGATAAATGGTATTAAATAACCATCGAATTAACATTTCCAAAGCCCTGTTGAAGCAGTTTAAGAGAAAATGTGCAAGTACATCAGTATACTCTCGAGAGCAAGGAACAGTCGAAACAGTAGACCGTAGAGAGTAATTGTCCCCGAAAAAAGCGAAGGCCACGAAAGTGACAGCGATTGCTTTTGAAATGATCATGTGCTAATTGTTTTGAAAAAGGACAAACCATACCATGCATAATTACTTAACAAGCTGAAGGTAAAAATTGCGGGTAAACGCCCGCGTTTGAACAGAAACAATGTTTTGTTCCACTAAGACAACATACTTTGTTACACTTCACCACCTATTCACTACATATTCTTTCCGTTTCCTAGGTTCAAAGCCTTCCTCGAAGAACACAGATTTGGTGAAGGAAATCACTTTCGTAAATACATAGTTTGAAGAACAAGATGCTAACTATTGTTTGGACGGATTAAAGAGATAGAAGCATCGCTGGGAAAAGTGTATAGACTTAAAAAAAACTTGTCTTTGTGTTATGGTGGAACTACCCACGTAGTTCCCGATAACATGCAAGCCAGGATCTATTACGAGCTATCCATCATCAGGAAATGTATTATTTAAATATTAGTGAACTTCCCGCCTAAAATGTGTCGAAGCTTCATAGCGACTGCAGATACTACATAGTCTGTTTCGCGTCTTAAATAAATAACATCTAATAATTGTGACAAAGTATTTCGAACAAAATGTAAATCACTTTCACCTGTCGTTCGTGATGGGAGAATGTACGACCTAATAACACCAGTCCAAACACTAACTGAACATCTGTGCAGAAAATCGGTTCTTTTCGCAGCACGCGAGCCCCCAGCACGACTGCCATGGAAATTCCTCATTCCGCTTCTCGCAAATATGACTTCATACATAAAATTATCATTTCTGTGGCATTACTGTACAGGCAGCTGACAAAATACTACTCTTATGCGAAGATTTTGTGACTGTAACGGTTATACCTTCTCGTATAATAAAACGGATAAAGTTGTTCTCCTCGGAGAGCGTTCCAAATCTTCAATTCGCACAGCCACTGCTAGAAAAATTGATTTGGCAATCATCTCAAAACGAGGAAACATGAAAATATGTTGTTTACAAAAAATCCAGAAGAATTATCACATAATTATATTTAACGATTCCAAAACAGAATTTCTCAAACTGACATAATTCCGTGTGTCGCAACACTGAAAGCTGAACACTGACACCTAGTAATTAAACAGGACTCAGACATACACTTGCTTAATTTATTAAAGATATGTTGTAGTTTAACCTTACACTGACAGAAAAAAGTACGTAAATACAATAAAAAAGTAGTTAGTGTAGTTAGTGTATTAATCTTTTTATCAAAGCTGGTCCAACGAACATATTAATAAATGGGTAGAACACATCAGAAAATGCATAGAAACAATAACTAAAAAATAATGCTAAGATAGCTTAGCTTCCTCATGGTATTGATGGAATAATTCACGGCAAACGCAATAAAAGGAGAGAGAAAAAAAATACACTAACACACGGACATGTTTCTGCCTACCCGGCGTCATCAGCGTGGTTTCGAGAGTATTTTTCATATCTCTACCATTTATCGCTGTTGCTTCACAGTTAATACCACAACTTTCAAAACGACAAACTCGACATTTCTTGGCGCCCTCTAGTGCCAAAGAAACGCATGCCTGCCGTTCAGGAAGCAGCGACATAAACCATAATTATTCCATCAATACCATGAGGAAGCTAAGCTATCTTAGCATTATTTTTTGGTTAATAAATGGGTGTTTATTATATACAATAAACGGAATCATTGATATCAAGAATATATTTATTAATGTCTAATGAAGAGTCCCTAAAGTTTGCTTAGTTTTTCACAAAGTAGGTTAATAAACGCCTACGTACTGATAAACAGGTTTTAATTTGCTAAACAGATGTTGTTGTAATAAATTTGTTAATTAATAATTTTATTTCGTTGATTTAACAAAACAAGGTCACCGAACTCATTTTTTCAGTGTACGCGTAACGAATGCTATATTATGCTATCCAAACTAAACGGATTATAAGGTATAACAATAACAAAAGTTATTTTTATTATCATTATTTGAGGACACCTTATATGTGGATAAATTAATATTAAAATGTTTTAATAAATTTCTGCTTCAAATACAAGCAGTAATAATTATCGTTCAAATAAAAGCTAAAAGTTCAAAAAGTCTACATACGGCAGCTAATTAGTAAAATCACTCAAACAAAGGACGCACTAAAACTAAGCGAGGGTGACGAGTTATAATGCTGCGCATTTTATTCGATTGTTATTTCTCTAATTAAAAAGCTTTCGACGCAAACACTAATTAAATCCAAATGCACTACAGACTAATATCTGTTGTGTGTTTACGTTGATTGTATATGTCGGAGCGGTTAAGGATCGTTCCAAATGGCTGGCAGGTTCAAAATTCACGAATTAGCGCACAAAGACGGCACGAACGATTTAATCAATTTTGGGGGGGGAATTCGCGCTGTAAAATCGTCTGGTTCAGAATCTCATGCATGGATGTACATATACGCAGAATGTTTGTATGGATTTGCCGAAATAATTAATACATATATCACCAAAGAATTTGGCTTATTGTGTCTAGGTAAGGACATGGAGATGGCTGTACCGTGTTTAGATTACGTATATGTTCCGGGAGCCATTTTCATCTCACTGAATCGTTTAGATGTCACATAATAGCTGGCCCTACATGATGCTTCACGATAATTCATTGCAAGGTTGTAATAAACTTAATTGCTTCCTTGATGTGAGCGAACATATACATACGTTTACCTGGACTATGAGGTAATATGACGCTCAGTGACTTGAGAAGGATGAACATAGTAATTATTTTATAATAGTGAGCAAGGTATTAGGGTGTAACTGTTACAACAATTACAAAATACTCAAGGAAGCACAAAATTCGTTATAGTCAGTAAATATGTACAAATACCTTACCTTAATAAATCAAATAGAACTGAGTACGACAACGGTCCGCTCTCTCTATTCATCAAATTTTTGTTGCCTTTTATGTAAACAGTTTCGTAAGCATCCCGTCGTCAAGTTACGTTCTTAATCTATTTCAAGTTTTCTAATTTACTATTATGCTCGGTTCCCTTTATATGTTGTGCTACACTTGACGATTCAGTTCTACCAAATCGACAAGACCTGATGTATTCCTCGAATCTGGTGCCTATCGCTCTTTTCGTTTGACCAACGTAGGCTTTGTCACGCAATTGTATGAATTCCCGATCTTTCCTCCACATTCGCTTTAAAAACTTTACTGATACCTTTCGATATGCTATGAAAGGAGAGTTTCACAAATTTCTTACCGCTAGTTTCTACCCGGATTAATGTCATGGATTTTCTCACATAATGCCTATGTTGGATCCTCCTAAGCATGCGATCTATAGAAGAGTAACTGTTGTGAATAGCAAAATTTTTAATTAATTTAAGTTCTTTGTTGTACCTACTTATACTTAAAGGGAATTTAAGTAATCAATTAATTAAGGAACGGCCATTTTGTGTTGTCCTCAGTGGTTAGGATCATTCATAATGTACCTATTAGTGTTTGTTTCCTTTCTATAGATGTCTATTTCCAGTTTTTTATTGTTTCTAAGCTATCTAGGAACGGGAGTTGATTGTTCACTTATCCTTCTACTGTGAACTTAATAGCTTCAAATTTTGAATTAAGGGTCTGAGGAAATCCGGAATAGTAGCTTTTCTAGCATCAAAGTCCGCGAAAATATCATCTACATCTACATCTAAGGCAAATTCTAGGAAAATATGTGGTATCCATCCCCATACATGTTTCAAATTTACTCATGAACAAGTTGGCTATGAAAGGAGATAGGGGGGTGCCCATTAACGTACCCTCTAATTGCTCATAGTATTTGCCCTCTACTTGAAAAAAAAATTTGATTCATGCAAAGTGAATGATACTAAAATTTTCTCAACTTCTGATTCAATATTTCTGTACGTAGACGAGTCTATGCTTGGAATTATTGGTCTCAATAGATTTACCCGGTTTGTGGATTTTTGATAGGCAGTACATTTTTGGAACTGTTTGAGATTGACAGTTTTAACATAAGCTTCGCATTAATAAGTTTTGGCCAATTTTTTAGAATCTTTTTCGTTTCTGTGGTCATACCTAGATGGTAAAGGATTTTTTCTCAATTCTTTATAAAGGCCTGATGTTGACCCAGTTGAAATAATCCGGCTTATCCAAGATGACCCTCCCTGACGTTCCCTTTATCTGCTTTCAGATAAAAACAATTTTTATTTTTGAGGACCTTAATAATTCAGAGATCGCCTGTTTATTTCTTAAAACTTAAACTCGTCTAAGTTCTTTGAAATTGTAATTTTGCATGCGTTTCTTATATATTCTTTCGTTCGGCATCTATTCTTAATGAACGTTTCTGCTGAAACGATGAGTTCTTCCACGGGGATTTTTGAGTTGCGGATGCAATATTTTAGTCCTTTATTTAACAATGCAATTTCGGTTTTACTAGAGGTCTCAGAAATCAATGGACTGCTCTCCAGGAAACGTGCCGATACTTTTGTTAATAATCGTTTCCATATACTTTTGAAACGTGAAAACAGAACCTGTCTAATAGGGACGTGTGATACCTATAGTGCCCTTGTGAATTTTATGCCCATTGTGAGAGAAAACAGAAAAAAGGATAATTGTAGTTTTAAGGCAGGTGTACGTTCTATACACATGCATGATGGTGATGCCATCCAAATGTAGTTTCTAATCAATCTTCACCTCGTCCAGCGTAGTCTGGCAGACTACGGGATAAACCAGCCCGGTATTGAGATACTTTCTCACAAGTTATGATAATAACAGTTCAGTCGTAGTCTCGTAGACTACGCTAGACGGTTTGTGTAACTTGTTTCTTTACGGTATATCTCTATTAAGGTTTATCCACAACATCCAAAAACATTGTTCACGACAGCGTTGACAACAATGATACTTACGTATTTTTATAGAAAACGTTATCAACGATGTTCACACTAACTTGTTGGTAACTTCTTATATAAGGGTGACATTGAAAAAACTACAATGCATAGTACCACGCGACAGAAGACTATAAATAAAGAAATGTCTTATGCAGGTCGTAAGCTTTTTGCTTTCAAGATACAGGTTATTGTAAATTTGAAAATTTATTTCTCTTCAATATCTTACATCGTTACTTGGTCGACACGAACTTTAAAAATAACAACATAACATAACAAAGGAAAACAATGATTATATAAAAAAAAATGTAAGGTTCTTCGCCCTGAAATTGATGGTCTTGTTCTTTGATGCACTTTTTCAGTGTGTTATTGATTGACGGTATGTGTTTCTGGATTATTAAGGAATCTGTCAGTACTAGTCCCCATCGTTGCTCTTTACTATTTAGTTCTACACCCAAAATGAAAAATCGAGGGATCCCCACGACCAATTCACCTATTCCATTCTTTCACCGATCCAATTCGCCCATGCAAAAATTCCCTTGCTCCTCGAGCTAGCGCGTACGTTCTTTGAATAATGTGCAATGGGACATTTTCTAATAAAATTCACTTTCAAAATTTCGATGGAGTTCCCCTGTTAATCGATTGATCAATCGAAAATATAACATAGATAAACGAAATTAATGACCACGTGTACAATATTGCGAATCTACGCAAAAAAATCTTCCAAAAATGAATCAGCTATTAAAATAGGATTATTTCTGTTTTAAAATATGCAATGAATTTTTTGGGTGTTCTTTGAAAACTTGTCTAACTGATTCACGGTTAATATTCCGTATAGCTGAGCTAATCTAAGACAATTTAAATCTTCTATAAAAAAAAACCGGTAAAGATCCCGTATCTTGAAAACAAAAGGTTTACGGAAATTAGTGCAGACCTTTTTTCTACTATTTTTTGGTTCGTTATCGCCTGATGCTATGCATTGTAGGTTTTTCAATGTCACGCGGTACAGTGCATATATAATTTAATTATTAAATCTACGAACGAGTTCTTAGAACGTGGCCAAAAATAGAAATTGAGAAGAGACGCACAAGCTGCTTAGGTCAACTCAAGAAGAATTTTTGTAATTGGACAGGTAGATAACCGAAAAAATTACAGCTACGAATAACAAAGAGCTATATACAGAAAGAACTAGAAAGTGGAGAAATTAATACAAAAAATGATTTTAGTAATTAAAAAAAATAAATTAAAAAATTTAAAAAAGTTTTATAACAAAGAGAGGAGTTAGATAAGGATGAGTACCTAACCCGTTACTATTCATATCAATAACGGAAGAAATATCAGAAGAGACAAAGAAATACACTTAGGATGCAGAAAACTAACGCTTCGTTAATAGATATAACTAACCAAAGTACCTTATAACTAATAAAAAAAAAAAAACTCTAAAATGAGAAATGGTCATAAGGTATGGAAAAATACGGACTCCAGGTAAATCTCCGAAACATAGTAAACCTGAAAATAACAAATGTTGCACACCAGAAACAGAAAAATTAGTTTTCTCGAATTGTATAAATCACTTGTGTAACTTGGAATTAGATTGATTGATTGTGCGCGGAAATACCAAAAAATATGTCTTATTTGCATTTTCCTCGGGTAGATTCAGTAACTGTTCTGCAAACTCGTAAAATACGTTAATTTTTCAGGATATTGCAGACATATACCTGCGCCTCCACCAGATTTTTATGGAGTGAAATTCGGATAATCCGTTTCGATTAGTTATCACTATTACAAGTACTTTTAAAAGCCATCTTCCAACATTAGTTTTATAAAAAATATTTACGCTTAGAAGGTGAAATCGCTAGAAAAAGTAGCTAAATGTTTTTATCAACTAGACGTGTAACCATCGACCTTGTCGTGTAAATTATTACCATAAATTTGGAGTCATTTCCGGTGGTCTCATACATCTAGCTATTAAGGTACTGCTCGTATTTTACTGGAATAAATAAGCCGCTAGCTTCGAGTCAATTTATGGTTCACCGTGTACTTCTAAGTACAGGCGTGCTTTGGTGGCAATTGTGCCTATTTCCATTTGTGTAGCTTTTATTTAATATTAAACAGGTTGACCCAAATACTACTACATGTTCCACTTAGCCCCTTTTTCATTACACGTGGAAAACCCGATGGTCTCCGTTGCGTAGATTCAACAATGTACAATTAGAAGTCTAATATATGGGCCATGCTGTAAGGACCTTCTGTTTCAATTTTGTACTCCTGGTGTAAGATAATAGCATCCGACCTTTGTGTCATTTACCACAGACGAGGAATTAGGAACTCGCATAAATTGTATCATTTACTACACACACAATGGACCTTCTCTAACTGTATAATTTGGTAGTATTTAAAACCGTTTATAATAACATTAAAATTGTTGCGTGTAATTTAAGCAAGATAATCAATAAAGATAGACGATACTAAGAATCAAAAGAGATCTTAGTAAGTAAAATGTTCATAGATGAGATGTTTAATAAAAATTATTTTCTGAAACATAATTATTATGCACCCGTGAGCTACATTTTGGTGGTAAACAGTACCGATTATTAATAAACTCGCTTTCATTAAAACTTCCAAGCCACAAGGAACTTTGTTGGTTTGCGGTGCAAAATTTATGTTACCAAAAGAGGAAAGGAACCAGCATATTACTGAACGGAACAGGTTTTCTGTAGAGGACTAAAAATAATTCCATTCCACTGTTTTTCAAGATAGCTTTTGTTTGCAATTTCTTCTAGATTTTAGCCTTTATTGATGATGCACAATAAAAATACGTATTTTGCAAGAACTACAAACGTAATATAGGTACGCTACAGCATTTTAAAGTAGGGGTACATAACAAAAGAGTACCCAAGCATTTCAATACAACACATTGTTCTATTTACAAATATTTTCTTCTTAAAAAAAAAAGGTGATTGGAACCGTTGATCCTAAGTTGAACATGCTCAAAAATGAATCACCTGGGTTACAGGTTTTATTTTTGACGGAATCAATTTTGAGCGAGATCGCATTGAATCGGATGTTAACCAAGAATTCTAAGGCATTAAACATGATTTTATACAGAATGTGCAAAGTGTTTTAGTTTTTAATATCTCTAAAAAACGGTGACGACGTGCACACCAAGTTTCAAAGCTTACTTGGTACTTCAAGTTTATATTTGATGTTTTAAAGCCTACTAGATATTTTGAAATAGAAAATACTTTTTCTTTCCAATATCTTTTCAAGTATTCCTATGGTAATCCGGGCGTTTTATTGTATTATTTTTTTCTTCCTTAAGAAAGTAGGTCAAGATTATTAAGTTTTCTTTATTAAACCAATTGTTTTCAACCTAACTTCTTTAATTAATTAATGATTATCATTAGTATTCACACAACAAGGTTCATAGTTGCGCTCTTTGATTTACGTTTATTTTGAGCCGCTTTAATTATAAATATGCAGCAGTTTCATTATAACAAATTGAAATCAAACCAAAAATACCCGCAATAGATTCTGATGAATATGAAATCGATATAAGAAGATACAAAAATAAAACTTATCTCGTAGATTGCTAGTTCAACTCGCGACCGTTTTGGTGGCGTAACATGTTGCGGTTGGTCATGGTTCCATGTCTAAACAATCCCCATTTTGGATTTTATCCCATGCGTTTTATATGGCGTTAAAATTGGTTTGTCCTTTTCTGTGTTTTTCTTTTAGTTGTGGAGTTTTTAGAACTATTTATTTATTGGGTGGGTTGTTTGAAGTATACCCGAATAATTGATCAGAAACGTGTCATGATATTTCGCGTATTTCCAGAGTTATAAGTAATATGTTATTTGACCTATATAAGCGCATCTGGCGAGAGCTGATAATTACACAAATATTTATTTTATTTATTGCAGGTAAACACAATATTCTCTTTTTTCGAATTTATTTTATGAAGTGCAGTATTGAAATAAAAACATTTATTTGTAGATCTGTGCCATTGACTTTGTTGCCCTTGACCATAAATAAAAACTTGTCAGCAATATAGGTAAGTGTTTAAACCGGCATTAGTGTTTGATATTGTACTACCTTTCATTGTCAGAGTTGTGTTGAGTATCAAAATGTACTCTATACAATTGCTAAAAACATTTTATTTAATAAAACGATTATTCCAGAACCTTTCATTATTAAATAAAAATTACCTTCTTCAGTTTTTGGTTTTAATACCATGGTGTGATAATCCAGCTCGTTATTTTGAGTTGACTGAATTAAACCCACAAAATATAATTAATACTAGATTCATTCAATGAAGGGTAGCGAAGCACTCACCGAATCTGTTGCGGTAGAGACCGGAGGATTTCTCCAAGCGATGGCACAATAATTTGGCTGCTTACACAGCCGCAGCGGTTCTTTTATACTTATACTTATACTTGCAGGAAGACATTCTGTCTCTGTCTTTATCGTTACATTAAAAATAAAACCAACTGTAATAAACAACATCGAAATACTATACATAAAAGAAATTAATATTGATTAAGTAATTTATGTTTTGTTGTATAAAATTCCTGCGAAATGAATAATTTTATCTGTTAGCATCCACAATATTAAAAAAAGTATACTTCTTTGGATCTGGTGACAGCACATATAATTTTTGTTTGTTGGCAGATCGCTATAGATATAGCTATAGCACAAATGTGAAAATATTCTCTATATTAAACAAGTTCAAATAACATACTTTACCGTTACTGTCCTAAATGTCCTTCAATTATTCAAGAATTTGCATGCCCTACCCCAATATGTGACGTCAGAGAATGGTCGCGAATTGTTTGTTGAGAAAATCAATCAATGTGAGTTATCAGCAAAACGTTTGCAAATTAAATAGTGCTGAAGATGATCAGAGACCATCAAAATGTTGTTTCTGCTGCATTTCCGTAATCTACAAACAGAGCAACATTATATTTCGGAGAAGGACGCTGTGTGCATAAATCAATCTCTTTATATGTAATGCCCATTATTAAACGAGAGTTCAGGACAGATTTCACAAGTAGATAAGCCTATACGTTGGTGATACACAGCATATGCTGGTAGCACATATACATGAGCAAGCAATTGATTTTCAAAGAACGAAGTTTTATTAAATAGACGTGTAAAGATGTAAAACTGGACAATTAACGTAAACAATACGTAGACAATTTCCAACTTAATCTATTATAAGGCTCGCATACACAGTTAGCTTGTAACGACAAAGTAAATATCTTTTAAAAGTTCAGTCCGGCAATTTGTAAAACACAATATTGAACGAGCTCTTATGAATTGGCTATAAGCACTACGGGAAACACTAGGGAATATTGTAGGTAAAAGTGTTTGCTTATCTTTGCTAATATTACGCTTACAACAAAGTTTAAATGTTTCATAAATCTTTCAAACTTATTAGTAAAACAATTAACAAATTGTTGAAAACATGAAAATTATATGTATGATTCTTTAGCTTTCTGTACAAATATGCATTCCTTGTTTCTAAATACGTGGACTTAGCCCACAAGAGGAAAGGCATTTTTTTGCTTGTTGATTTATAAGAAAAAATATTTTAATCAACAACCAAAAAAAATAAAACCTAAAATTTTCGAATAGTAGGATTTTTTATGTCCAATATTGTTTATCGCAACGGTTCAATATGACCTTCATTTTGATGGTAAAAGCTTTAAACCTTTCCTCTAAGTTATATAACTGCATTATGTAACATTTTGTGTTAAATTGCAGGATTCTTGGTCGTATTCTAAACAACGATCTTTTTAAATAACTCCAAGGGAAAAAATTAAATGAAAAGGTTCAAATTAGGAGATCTTGGTGGCCATGAATTTTCAAAATGTCTAACGATCTTAAAAAACAGCAGTTAGCAAGAGCTTAAGTGATCATTTGCAAATATTCCTTACTTTGTGATAACGCTACAAATGAAAAAATCTAATTTATTGACTTAGATGAGGAAGTTTTACCAATCAAATGTCTCAAAAGATTGATATTCCTTCGGTCTTGTTTAATCAAATTGGTATTGTCTTTTATGAAATCGTAGCATGGAAGAATCTCTGGCGTTTCCAACTCTCTAAATTGAACATTAAATGGATTTCCGACTAGCGCATAATAAATTCTTTCCGCATAAATCCTTCATACATCCAAACCTGCAATTTTGATTTCTATTAAATCGCAGTTGACGCATTAAGAATGTGCGTTTTCCCCTCTTTAAATATATTCAAATTGGCCATTCACTAAATTCGAAACTTTTCGCAGCGCTTCTCCTGATTTCCCTTGCAGTCGCTATTGGAAAACTTCTCCCTGACAGCGCACACACGTTCCTATTAAGCGGAAAAGCAAAACTTTTCGTCCTCGATATTTCTCTTCACCGCACAGCGGGAGGGAGGGAGAAATATTTAGGAAAGGAGGCAAATTCAAATTTATCGATTTAGGGAGTGAAAGGGAGCTGCAATTACGCTCCGGTCGAGTAGGTTCACCTTGACACGGAGTCCGGATTTTGGCAACCCAAACTTTCTGCAGCCTCGGTTGGAAACGACTGTGTTGGCTAAATGATACAGGAGCATTGGTATATTAAATACACCTGTTTACAGATGGCGTCACAATATACATAAACTCCATAGAGTTCCGGGATTAATTAATAACTTGGGCTGAATTTAAAGTTAATGTAGCCTGGCTGTTGCAATAACTGAATTGCTATGGGTACAAAAGTTCTCCATTTATGATTTAATTAAAGTCGAAAGGTAGCTACTAAATACCCCTATGGTTTATTTTATTTCAATAGGTTTCTGTATGTGAACAACGGGACTGTAACCAAGTTTGAAATAGTTTCTACATGGAATAATACCTGGAACAGTTCTAATCTATATGATTTTATCATATAAATACCGCAATTTGTAATATTAATTAATTAATTAATAGGGATCCCGAACTAATACTAATACTAATGTATTATATAGTATTGAGAGTTAAGAGGAACAGAAAAACCGTTATTGTTAATGCTGTTTAAACTTCGATAATAAAATTGTATCAACAGTATACATATTAATATATAATAATAAACAACGATATCAGAAAGAAGCTTGTGGCGTTAAACAAAATGTGATAGAATAAGTAACTGTGCTAAGTAACAGTCACAATTGTGATTCGCATTATTACTAAGCTTGTCTATCATTTGATCATTAGCTTCGTATTGAATTTGTCTTTGAAATCTGATAATGATTCTTAAGAACCATTTGAAAATAAAAAATAAACACATAACGTACGTATTACCAACGGTAAAGAATTGCTTTTATGCTACTATTGACTAATGAAAACATAAATGTCTTAAAAAGCTAATTAAGTAAAAGTTAACTTCGTGCAATATATTGATGCGTTCTCTGTCATGTACACGATGGTCGTTCAATAAGAGCCAAATCCGGTGAATACGGTAAATGTTGTACCAATTCGAACTTTAATTCCATAATTTTGACCATCGAAACTGCGCAGATATGCACCCATGCATTGTCTTGATGGAAGACGACGTTTTTCTCTAGATTTCTTTGCTCTACTGATCCAACGACGCATAATCGGTGTAGATGATTCCGTGTGTATCCCAAGAAACCGAGGCCATCGCTTTGTCGGCCGATTTCACCGTCTTCGCCTTCTTCGCAGGCCGTCCGCCTTCAGAAACCTACTGTTTTGACTGTTCCTTTGACAACGGAGTGTAGTAGTGTACCCATGTTTCGTCTGTAGCTATGTATCGATAGAGAAACTCGTCAGGATTGCGTCGGAAAAGCGTCAAAACAGCTTCAGAATCGACCACACGGTTGCGTTTGTTCTCCACTGAGAGCAAGCGGGGCACCCATCTCGCTGAGATTTTTCTCTATTTCGCGCACTTTGATTCGTCGATCGTTCAAAACCATATCGTGGATTTCGTCAATCATTTCGGAGATAATCACTTCCACTGGACGTCCAGAACGATGTTCATATTTTGTTTAAACCTTTAAACTCATTTACCCAATTGTAAATAGTTACTAATACAGGAGCAGATGCGCCATGAAGTTCACCCAACTCAGCTTTAATCTCTTTTCGTGTTAAGCCTTTTAAATATAAATGTTTAATCACCGCTCGAAACTAATTTTTTCAATTTTTCTAGATAAACAAAAAAATTTCGCTTAAATCGATAAAAAAATTAAACCGTATGTTGGATAGGGACTTTAGGGACTTCTTAGACCATCCTCATGCAAAACGGCAGCAATAACTAGATCTACAGTTTCATTAGTATAGTTAAAGTTGTATGTGTTACATGTTCAATGAACACTGCCTCGAACACATTCAGAAATTCATATCAGGTAAATAAGAATATAGAGGTAAAAGTGGGTCATGCTCTATGAGACAAGGGTACTATTAGTATGAAATATAATTGCTACTAAAGAAAATTGCATAGCATTATTCTGGATTATCGAATATCCACGCAAAAGTATCGCCGAAAAGTACGTTTTTCCACTTAAGTAAATTAAGTTTACTTCCTGTTCTACAGATTTTAAATGTAATTTGGGATTTGGAAAATGTATTTAACCTTCCTTTTATATTACTTTTTAGTTTTTTTTTCGCAAATTTCGTTTTGATTAAAAGGTTAGATTGCAATTGCACAAAGTTTTAATTTAATTAATGTAATGGTCACTTTTGTTAATATTTGGTCTAAAATTACTTAATAAATATTTCCTAAATCACCTTGTTCAAAAATATTCAACCTTTCTTGTGTTTCATAGTAAGTTATTGACTTAATTAAAATCTACTTCCGTTCAATGCCGATCAATTGCCGGTGTATATTTGTATCATTCTTTCCGGTTTCAACGGTTTCTTTTCTTTCTTTATAGATCGAACTAGTCAGACAAGTTCCCGTTTTAAGTCCGCTCCGTACCATACAAGTTTAATTAATTAGTCTGGAACAGCTGTTTCGGGGACGCGTGGATATGGGGATGATGATGTGACCGGATGGTGTTCCGGACTAATTAATTAGACTTGTACGGTGTGGAGTGTGCCGATGTTTTAGTGTAGAATGAAAAGGATATTTCAAACAAAGACGTTCTCAGTGGTGCGGTGGGATTGGTAAAATTGGTTCTAAATCGTATTATGTAGGTAAGGTGGAATCTTCAATGTTAAAATTTTATAGTGAAAATTAATATAATACAAAAAAAGCATATCTAATCGAAGAACCGATTTGTAAACAATTCCTACGTAAACAGTTCAGCTGAATCTCGTATTTTTAACTTTGAGCAGTTATTAGAATCTAGAACTTTGATTTTCAATTTTAAATTTATTCACTGAAAATATTGCATTGAAAATAGGTGGCAGATGGCCTCAGGTTGACTTCTAATACTATTTGTTTACTATCAGTAAATATGCAAACTTTTATTCTATTCTTCAACATTGAAAACCAACCAGTAAACATAAACACATACATATAAAACAATTCCAAATATAAAACTGGTTTCGCGTCACGCTTTCAATGTCTATTTTGGTCTACGCATTGAATCTATAATGACAAGCCATTGTTTCGCTAAACAAACTATTTCACGCATAGATATAGCAACGTGCGAGGTATTTGAATCCGAGACGGCTTCCTACACCACTCGCCTATTAGATAATTTACGTCCCAATATTATGCCGTTGTCAAGTGAATTGCTAAGGAGAGATTTCTGCGGTATGGGAGAACGGAAGTAGCAACAGTAATCTGGATGATAAGACAACTGTTCGAGCCCATCAAATAATAGAGCGTTATTCCCATCTGTGATCTTCAACTTCAAATTTCTTGCTTCCAAGTTCTGGATTTACGGTTATTGTATTTAACAGTTGTGAGATGGTAATATTGAATGAGATTGTAACATAGTCAAATTATTATTTAAGTTACTATTTCATATAATTCAAACAATAATAAAACATTCGGAAAATTAAAGGTAGCTGTAATTGTTGCAGCTTTGCAGTAGCTCGCTTTTAATAAAAAATAACCTTAACTTTCAATTTTACATTACCAATGTGTTTGTGATATATATGCATAATTGCACACATCTAATATCTCCAAAGATGTTTTACACTATCTTCTAAACTTTCTCCAAACATTGACAATGAGCTACTAACAGTATTTGCATTATTGAATAAAATAGAATAGTTTTGGACAGATCTTTCATTTTAGGATTCGTAGCAACGTGAAGCACCAGTAGGTACTTTAAAATCTACAAATCTTAAATGATGTAGTAGTAATACAGTGTGTCTCTGGATTAACGTATGGATAGGTATGGCAGACAGATGATTATTAAATTTAAATAAAAGTATTCCCATTTTTCCACTTTACTAATCGAAAAAAGTACTTTTTTTGTAAATTTCCAGGATCTACTTGATTTTTCAACAACAAAATTATGGCATAAATATTTTACTATTCAAGCAAGGCTGAACTCTAGCACACATTGTATATGGTTAGGGAGACGTAAACACTTTTCTTTCTTTTTACGATTTCTTCCTTTTACGATTAGGGGTAGCGGTTGTGACGAACATAATTCTGTGTTTGCTGTGTATTTTATAAAAATATTTAGCTCTTAAGCAGTTGCTTCTTCTACATACAATAATTTAGATAAGATATATCTACATTCTTAAAAAACGGCCCATTTTAAGCTCGATGTATATTTTAAAGTTAATACTGTAAATAGTATCGACATAGTTAAGTTGCATTCGTTTTATTTCAGTTTACTAAAGTTCCAGAGCAGTAAAAACTAAATGTAGCGACAATAATGTATTAGAGCAGTATAAAACCAGATCAGCTTTATCCACGGACTTCCGACAGTACCGCATACATAATAATAACGCTTCCAAGTTATAAATAAAAAACTAGAAAAAAACAGCGCTTTCACCAGAAAACTAGATCTTTTTTCTCAGGGACAGCAAAGATTTGAGCGCTGTAAAATCAGTGACTGACCTAGTTTAATACCTATTCAAAATAAACGCAATTCCCTGAAGAATATTAACCAAGCACAATTCTAGTAATTCTACTCGGTGCACGAGTACGTTTTCGTAGCAGGTAATGATTACTAGAAGCAAAGAAAGCTGAGTTTGTTAGGAATAGATTGGAAAGCAGTAGAAAGGTTGCAAATGAGCGAAAAGTATCAATGTTTTGCATGCCCTATACATACAGGTGATCCTAAATTTCTTATAACTTGGTAAAGTTAAACCCAATTTGAATTCGTTAGCTTTGTTTCACAAGCGATAGCCAAAGGAGATTGTAAGGTATTACAAAATTCTAGGAGTGGTAAGAATTTCAAATGCTTCCATTATCAGGTTAACCTACATTTGGACGATCTAAGTTTATCATTTAGAAACATAAGAGTGCTGCGCCAAAATACTTTAAATTCCTGTTTCATTGAAGATATTCTCTAAAACAAGTGTGTAAACTTTATGCTTTTTAATACCCAAACAGACAAAAGTCGATCCGAGTTCAACATAAAACATAGTTTTTTCAGCAGTAAAAATGATAAAAACATATCTGAAAGTTGTTTAAAGCACATCGGAATTTAGTTAAATAGCAATGTTCACACGAAAACTTTATATAAAGTACTGTCCAGAAATGTTAGTAAATGTCCAACAAAATGCAAGAAAGCACATTATGCGGTTTGTATGAAGGGAACTGGCCTTCACTTCGAATAGATGTTGAAATTGTCTGCATATGTCAAATTTTACAAATCAAAACAAAAATTTATGCAGCATTTTAAAAGAAAATGTATCTGCAAATCTTCATATCTAATTTACTAAAGAACAAGATATATTAAGTAGTAGGTAGTAAAGGAAGTGTTTGTAAAAATAATTCTAGAACAGTTTCTCTATCAGACTTTAGAAACATGCTGTTCCATTAAAAATAGCAAAGTATGTCAATTATCTCAAAAACTAAGATATGCAGTATAAGGAATATTGATGAAGGTTGGCGTGAATTGAAGAGGGGCATTCAGAAACGTAATAATATACAAGATCTAAAAGACCAAAGTTATAACACGCGCTGTAAAATTTGAATACCTTGTATGCTTGAATATAATTATATATTGCGCATCATTTGTCTCCAAACAACACGCTGTACAAATTAAACCATCCAACAAATACATTTCTAAATTCGTTAATTGTTTTTTGAAAAATTTCGAAATCTTAAATGTTATTACATTTAAATTAAAATAATTTTCTTTTTGGATTTTGAAATTTTTCAAATGCTTAAACGTATGGGCGCCAAACATATACTAGATGTGTTACTGCTGCAATAAGATCGCTTGCGCATATGTTACGAATCACATACCCGAACGACCATCCCCATACCGACGCCCGTGAAGCGTGCAGAAAGTGGCGAACTCTATTCATGTCGCATAAAATTCTCTTTTATAGACAGTTTAATTTTTATATAAGTCAAATACGGTAGTTGAATGCTTCCATTATAAGACTTCCACATGCATCACTTTCTTATTTAGAGAAGAGGAAGGATTATTCAAATGATTGATTGAATTGCAGTGTCTATTAATTTCTATTAGGCATTAATAATTTTTGTATCTATAAAGTTATTTCAAATGAGAGTTGGTTGTTTACTGTACCTGGGAATCAACTAATTTGCGGCAAATGCCGATGATCGAGTTGTCAGGTTCCACATGGTATTTATGAAATTTGTGATCACCATAATCCTTTTTCAATTAACATTATTGTGGGCTTGTTCCAAAATCTCAGCACCACCAAGCAAGCGTAATCAATTCCCATAAGTAGAAACAACAATTCAATGAAATCTCCATAAATCGTACGTTCTTCCAGGTGGCGCATCTTTTTACTTATTATTTCTAATGCAATCCTCTCAAGTAGATCTGGACAAAATTGATGTCCGAACCTAGTGTAATACGGTGCAGTTACCATTCGAAACATTTTCTGGAAACCGTTTACGATAGGTAACAAATGCTCGTGGCGCATGAAATTTCGAAAGCGGTAATCAAGTGAGATGGCGTCTGTCGCCTGGAACTAAAATTTGTTACACTCCACGGTGCTGAGCTCATTTTAGCAAGCGCCACAGGGGTGATTCGCTTCATTACCTATATTTGTTACATCTCACATCGGCTATTTTTCTTTTACGCACAGTCGAAGCTATACAACTGAGAAATTACTTATACTTACTAGGTAGAAACTGTAAATCATTGTCTGTCGGAGGTAGCGACGTTATACATACATGCAGTAATTTTCATCTATCTTTCAGCCACGCGCAGTAGTTTTGTATAATTCGCTTTTGTTATGCAGGATTGTTTGAGGATAATGAGATTTGCCTATATTTGCAAAGCAATTTGGTTCTTGTTTGTTGGAGCCTTTATTGAATTTTGTCTTTATTGAGAAGTTCCCCGTTTTCGTTGTTTGTACACAACAGACATGTTTCTGTTGGCAGGGAGCTGGCGTCATCAACGTGGTTCCTATTGGCTAAATACGAGATCAGTAATTTGTGAATCGCCCCTCTGAAGTTAAGTCTTTCTAATTTACTTAATAATATTTCGAGATCGACACTGTCAAATGCCTTCGATTGGTCTAATAATAAGAATATTCCAATGACTTTTTTTTTCCTCAGACAAAAACGTCGACTGACATATATATTACTGTATCTGTTGATCTAACTCGAATACAGAGTGAGTTGGGAGGAACGGACCAAACCCCAGAAGTATACTGTACACGTCAAAATAATGTAAAAACTCGTATGCTAAAATTTCATACATTAATGAATTTGGTGAAGTTACTTAAATTGGTATCCATGTGTTATTCCCATCCTTCACACATTAACATTTCCTTAATCACAGCATTCTTAAGAAATGTTCGAAAATAACGTCACTGACTTCTAAACATTTTATGCTTCATCTACGAAGGGCCCCTGTTGCTCCTGATTGCTTCATGTCTTTTTTTATTATCAGTTTCAGTATTTCTAATACGTCGAATTAGCGTACTCCGAGTTATTTATTTTTTTGCTTTATTACACACACAAAAGGATACATATGTATCTATATATTAAGAGTTATGTTTTTGTTTTAAAACCAACATATTTTGTAATTTTGTTGTTGCTTTCGTTGTATGTTCATGTTTATGTTCTTTTTTCTAAAGAATTAATAAAAACAAAGATAATTAGGCATATGTATTAAAATGTTTTTAACGTACTTTCGGCATAACATACCGATTTGTTTCTCCTCTGGTATGCCATAATCAAGTTTGCTGTATATATAAACTTCATATCATCACAACAACGGATCTGAATTATCTCCTTTAGGCCAGTCGTAGTATATGGAATTGCTGCTTCTCACATAGACTTGGTGATTATTAAGATGGTTTTCAATATAGGGATATAAGCAAGTAACTACAGACGTTAAGAGCAATAATGAACGATCCACAACGTATTACGTATAAATGTAACAGAGGCGCAGAAGTCGGCAGCGATTTAAAATGATTAGATGTATGGCAAATAAAGAAGCTGAAGCTTTACTAATACTTTGCATCAAGATATGTAAAGGAGAGCGCTTCACAGGAAATTAGAAAATATCATTAATAGTACAAATTCATCTCAACAATAATTTCTAATCGTTTGACTTTGAAAAAGAAAAATTCAAGTTAAGTGTATTGTGTTTCAAATAGTTGTCACAACTGTAAATAATGAACGGAGCATGGATACTGTTGGCGGCAATGGTGCTTATGATGTTTAACGTGCCGTAATAGTAGTTTTTGACAGTTTTACCGATATATTACCACGGAAAACTGTGTTACGGCACATTTAACTTAATGGGAGAGATACATCATAACTCTCAATATGTGAAATTCTAACAAAGGACTGATTCCCGAAGCAGTTATTTTATACGTATATTTGTCATGGACTGTATACGTTAATTGAGCCATATGTATACGGGCGAGGCTATTGTATATACAGTCTAAGTTATGCAAATCGTATGCTAAAAACATTTTAGACTATATATTTTATATTTAATTTCAAACGTTATACGTGAATATGTATTAATTCTGTTTCACACACATATTTTAGCAAAATATGACTGATAGTACTCTGTTCCAGGTGAAGTGTTCTTTCTTGCTAATTTGGTAAGTCTAGTTATGAATATTCATAAAAACAGGTAAAGTAGCTAAATCGTAACGTAATCTTCATATTTGATTTGTAAGTTTTACGAAGCACTTTATGACAGAAGAAAAGATGTTTCCGATAACAATCGGGGCCTGAGCGAAGAAAAGTACTGCGACCTAATCGAAGAAGTAAAAAATGATAAGTCATTATCTGTGAAAGGTTTAGAAAAACTCATGGTACCTGTTAACATCTTTTAATTGAATCAGTATATATTATGTACGTACAGGATGATTAACTTTTAATATTCTTCAAGATATTCTCAGGTAAGTTAACTACTGCTAGTGCACATATGTAAAATGATCACAGAATATTCTTTACGTTATTAGAATGTTATATACTATGTGAGTAGCTTCAAAATATGTATGTAAGTATGTAATATATCAAAATTATTTTGTAGATGACAGGCCATAGAGGTAAAGATCGTATGATGAAACAATTCAAAGAAAAATACAAGAATATAGTTCGTACTGAGATTTCATGATTCATTAACTTCTAGGCACTATGCCAAACGAAACAGAAGAGATCCTACGATTTTTAGCAGTTTAAATTTGTGTTGTCAGTTAGGTTTAGTAGATTGTTAACCTCATCCTGTTAAGTTCGTACTCGCTTCAAGATCGGTTTGCAAAATTTGTTATTTTGCGAGCACTTGAAACTAAATGAGGAAAAGAAGTCGCTTACCACCTTATGGATAGTTTAGCAATTTTTGGAGCTCCCGTAGTTTTGCAGTTTACTAATCGTCGGGAATTTTGCAATAGGGTAATTGTTGGTGCATTGCAAGCAACGGCACTGCCAAAGTCAGGGGAAATGAAAAGATCTCCATATAAGTTGTGTTTGGGGAAAACTCAAAATTGGTTTATACATTCCATTAGAAGCTATTAACAGTCTTAGAGTGGAAAAGGATTTGTAAGGAATTGTGACATCCATTCGTATTGCGCATAAACAAAAGACTCTCAACCGCAAGAAACAACAGCTACTAAAAATAAACAGTGAATAAATAATATTTGTAACCAAAATATAATTACATCTGTGGTATAGCTGCAGTGGTCAGCAACAAATGATGAAATATTATTAGGCAACGATGAAGAAAACAATCAAGAAGTTTTATTTGTTAATGAGGGTCTAGTAGAACAAGGATATAAATGCAGTAAATGCCTAAATCCCATGTGTTGCGACGTTGAAAACATGTCTTCGATATCTTCAATATTTGTAATAGAAACGAAAATATAACAGATGCCAGGAAAGGGGTCTATGGTAGATTACAGAAGTAGGGAAGAAGATTAAAAGCGATTTCAGATAGCACTCATTCAAAACCGGATATTGCAAGTGGACTTTAGCGTTCGGACACAAAAGAAGGAAACATTGCCAAATATTAGTCGTTCAAAATTTCATATATGCCCTGCTAATATTGTAACAATTAATGACGTCTCCAATGGGAACCGAGTTTCAACAGCATCAGTTCAGCATACTGAACACGAACAAGGTTTTAGAAAATGCTTCTGTAAATCGAAATGCCGCCCAAAACAATGTAATGTAATGTACAATTAAATTTTAAAAAAGATATATTCTCTCATAACTTACGCCGTATATAAAGCGACTGGTCTTTTTGTCTTACACATACAGATTATAGAGGCTAGTTCGTTTATAGATGGTCCACTTCAAACATAGGGTCTGTAACATATTTACATTTAAGTGAAATTGTAGACGTTATTTACAAAAATCGAAGCTATTTCGTTATAAACCGCGTATTTACTTTTATTTCGTATTGCCATTTTTAGCGTCACCAACACTAATTACTCGCATCGCCACTGGTTTATGGACAATTGGAAGTTATTAATTAAAAAGAACTAAAGCATTAATAAAAACCAAGAAAGCTAAACACGATAGCGTACAGAGCAAGCTTGAAGAAGGAAGAAAAAAACTACGTAAGACTAAATGAAAGGCGTTTTCATTTCAGTACATTAATTTTTAATTAGGCTAATACACTAACTTCGAGCGAACCTTGTCTCTGGCTTGCTGATTTACATATACATTTAGATGAACTGAAGAAACCAGGGAAATATGTAAATGTTCTAACTAAAGCATAAAGTAATGTACCTATCTAAATTTTTCATGAATAATACATGTAAACACGAGCTGCATAAAATTACATTGCAAGGAAAACGTAGTTCACGCGGGCATCTTCTGTGGGTTGCCAGTGATAGCAAATATATTATGAATTATGACTAATGCAAAGTACATACCTCTGCAGTGGTTTCCACAATATAAATCAGAAGGGTCTAAATGTAGCCTAACCTCATAAATGGCTCTAGGTCCTCTCTAAATACATACATTGACGAGCGCATCCTAGAAGCAGCTGTTCTGTACTACTTAATTAAATTTGTGTGGTGCGTAGTGTGCCGATGATTTGTGTTGTTTACTATACCACCACATAGTTCTTGCTATCATTATTCGGAATTTAATTAACTAGCACTTTATGTATCCTTTTTTCCTTTTGTAGATACAAGAAAAAAGCTCCCCGTTTCTTTCTACAACAGTCGAACGGCGGACATGGGCAATATAAGCGCACGTCGATAGACGCTGCTATGCAATTTTGTATTTTAAAAAATTCCTTTTTTTTTAATATGTATGGTACATATGTATAAAAATAAGAATATACATATTTTCGAAAATAATTAAGGAGAAAAAAATAACATCACCTTTTTGATATTATAAACCATATTTTGATTAACCATAAAAAATATATATTATGCATATCTTAAAAATATAAAAACAGAATAAAGATAAGGTAATACGAGGGGAATCCTAAAAATTTTAGATACTAGATGGCACTTACCGTAGTTTTCAATTTGATTGTCTTAATCTTTGACATTTAGTATGATAAACACCATTGACGGAATCACAGTCAAGTCAACAGTCGAATAAATCAATTCAGTGAAAAATGAACATTTGTGGTAAACATTTTTGTGCGATAAATTTAAAAGTGGCTTCAATCAATAACAATGCATCGATCGATTTCATTCTGCCTTTGTTGATGAAGTACCATTCAAAACCACAGTTTATGACTGGTTTGTAGAATTCAAGTGTGAACATACACGAATTTCGTGAAAATCGTCCATCAATTGCTGTTGTTCCGACAAACATCAATGTTGTGCGAGACATGATTGAAGCGGATCAATACGTGACATATCGAGAGATAGAGATATCCTTGGGCATTCGTAAAAGTCGAATACAAACGATTTTACGTGAGCATTTAGTAGTGAAGAAACTTTGTAGTCGTTGAATTCCACGCAACTTAATCAAAGCTCTAAAAATGGCTCGTGTGAGTTGGTACAAAAAAATGCTTCAAAAATTCAATCGCGGTGCTTCCGCCAATGCATTCAGTGTCGTAAGACGTGACGAAACCTGGATATATTCATACGAACCAGAAACAAAACAACAATCCACTGTTTGGATGTTCTAAACTGAACCAAAACCAAACAAAAGTTGTTTGTTCACGAAGCACTTCAAAAAAATTATTACGTTTTCCTTTCCTAAAACTGGGCCTGTTGCTACCGTTGCTCTTGAGGATCGAAAAACAGTAAACGCTGATTGGTATACAACAATATGTTTGCTTCAGGTTTTCGATGAAATCAGAAAAAACAGCTGACATCGGCGCATCATTCTTCACCACGACAACGCCAACTCTCACACAGCACATCGAACAGTCGTTATGTAAAGTAGAATAACACTGAGTTAATAACTCTTCGTCCGTATTCGCCTGACCTCTTTCTGATCCCCTTTGTCAAAAACAAATTACGTGGTGAGCGGTTTTCGAGTACGGAAGAGGCCGTTGAAGCATTTAGAAGGCATATTTCTGAGATACCCACTTTAGATTGGAATAAATATTTGTTTCTTCGAATGCAAAAGTGCTTAAAACTTAAAGGTGAATATTTTGAGAAACAATAGTGTTTTTTTTTTCAATAAAATATCTGTTTTTTTCTTTTTCCCGAAATTTTTAAGATTCCCTCGTAACAGCAAAAACATATATGTATATACAGTGTGTCTGTAAAAGTTGGCAACAAATTGGAAACTTTTTATTATACGTTTCTCAAAAAATTTTATTCTTGATAAAAGTTGCTGCATGAACCCAAACATACGGTAAACATAGCAGATCCACTCTGAGGTTAACAATAACAGTGCTAACAGCGCTTCTTTGGAAACCCCTCAAGAGTAAACTACCCTTATTCTGAAAGATACGCAGAAATTTTATTAGGAAAATTTGTTTGTGATGTAGAGATATAGTCAAATACAAAATTTCGGTCAAGCACGCTCAATTATGATATTTCGTCATTTTTCGTTTTTTTTTTTTTTAACTAGATGCAAATTGTTGATTAAATTGCTATATGATAACACTTGTACTGAATCAAGTAGGTATGGAAAATTTTCGAAACAAATACGTAACTAATGTCAGTAAGCGTCAAATCGTCAGTTGGAATTGTAATAAATAATAACAATGCCATTGAAATTGAGTGTTCAAGATAAAATTGAAATTGTTCTAATTGTTGGAGATAACTACAAAACTTTTAGGGAAGCTGCCGAAATCTTTAATTACAGACACCCAGATAAAAACATACATTTTGCAACAGTAAGTAAAATAATAAAAAAATTCAAGGCTTATGGAAATGTTGAGAATAGATTCAAAAAGAAACATCAAGCATGGGTTGCTACTGACGAAATTCAAAACCAAGTAATGCTCTCAGCTGTAGAAAATCCTAAATATTCGTTAAGGAAAAGGTCAGCCTTGTTTGGTGTAAGTAAAGATGTTGTTGCAAAAATATTAAAATCAAACAAATTTAAACCTTACAAACCCCAGTTCAGTCATACTCTAAAAGCAGGAGATTTTGATAGAAGGTTTGAATTTTGTGCTTGGTTCCAAGGAGAATTAGAAGATAATCATGGTATGGCAAGATGTATACTTTTTACTGACGAGGCAACGTTTACTTCGAATGGGATAGTCAGCTCACAAAATAGTCGCTGGTGGAACGACGTTAATCCACAGTTTACTGTCCGAACTCGTGATCAATATTCCTTTACCACAAATGTATGGTGTGGCATCTTTAAAAATAGACTAGTTGGACCTTTCTTCTTTCGCCAAACTATGAACGCACAACGTTACTTAGAATTTCTAACCACTTCATTGGTTGGTTTTCTTAATGAGCTACCCAGAAACGAAAGACAACAAATATGGTACCTACATGATGGAGCAACATGCCATAGTACGAGAAATGTTCGCGAGTTTCTCTTGCATATTTTTAATGGAAGAGTAATTGGAAGATTTTTGGATGCTGCTTGGCCCCCAAGGTCTCCGGACCTGACCCCATTAGATTTTTTTTTATGGGGATACTTGAAGCAAAAAGTGTACCTTAAAAGACCATTTGAAAATGTTGATCATTTAGAAAGAACTATTAGGGAAACATGTAATGGTATAACTCCGGCTGTTATTAGAAATGTAATAAAAGAATTTTCTCGAAGAACAATTACCTGCTTAGAAAGGAACGGTGGATATGTGGAAACACATGTGCAGTGAGGAAAAAGTGAATCTGCATTTTTCCTTCTCATGCTTTAATGTGTAATGTTGCATTTTGGAAATAAATGTTTCTATTATAATTAGATATTTATTATTGATATTTTATAGAATGTTAACATCGAAATGAAAAACAGTTAAAAACAATTAGTACAAGTGTTATCATATAGCAATTTAATCAACAATTTGCATCTAGTTAAAAAAAAAAAAACGAAAAATGACGAAATATCATAAT
>LR736872.1:4112193-4165777 GCA_902654985.2 Oryctes borbonicus
AGTAAAAAAAAAAAAAAACGAAAAATGACGAAATATCATAATTGAGCGTGCTTGACCGAAATTTTGTATTTGACTATATCTCTACATCACAAACAAATTTTCCTAATAAAATTTCTGCGTATCTTTCAGAATAAGGGTAGTTTACTCTTGAGGGGTTTCCAAAGAAGCGCTGTTAGCACTGTTATTGTTAACCTCAGAGTGGATCTGCTATGTTTACCGTATGTTTGGGTTCATGCAGCAACTTTTATCAAGAATAAAATTTTTTGAGAAACGTATAATAAAAAAGTTTCCAATTTGTTGCCAACTTTTACAGACACACAGTATAATAAAATTATAAAATGTTTGAAATACATAATTATTTATAGACCAAGTTTAAAAATTTGATAAAACAAGTCAACGAAACGTAGGAAAGGAAACAAATACAAAAAAAAAAACAAACGAAGAGTTTTTTTTTGTACCCACAAAAGGAAAAAAATAGACCTAAAATTGCAGTTAATCAAACTCCAATTAAGAATCAGTTATACCGTTTATAAAACTTTAAGTCGATACAAATTTGCTTCCAAAACTTCTCGAATCAATTTTCATCTTTGATATAACAATTTAGGTTTGCAACGATGTTCATTTTAGACAAGATTTTCATTAATCCACGCATGTCAGCATATCAGTGCTGCAGTTTATCGTCGAGCGACTGTAGTCAATGAATTTTGCAACGTCGTTCAAGGACTGGCAAGTAGGAAGTAAAAGGAAAGGGGACAATTATGGCTTCTTCATTAATAATACAAAGTGATTTTTAAGGACCTAGGCTGTAGAATACTATGAGTAAAGCGTTGAATATCGCCAGAAAGGGGTTTCACAACGTGTCGTGGTCAAATATCTGCAAGCTTGTTGGAAGTGGAAAGTTTACATAGTGAAAAATATACGATGTCTTGAAACGTAAAAAGGTAACACAGAAGGTACTCCATACAAAATTCGCTCTCAAAGAGAACCAATAAATGTATAGAATGTTGGGGGAAATTTTATCACAATGAGATATTATGTGTTGTGTCAAGTACTGGCACAGAGGATTTACATATTGTCCGCATATTATAGGCCACTCGTAGTTCTATCACAAGTTAGACTAACCCAATATAACGAAGATAAGAACTTATAATTTGAAGAGTATATTTGTTATGCTTAGTAATATACAAAACCGCTCTAAGGATTTACTTCCTACTGCTTAAGAGGAAAGAGGTGGGACTTGCGATGCGAACAATTTGTAGCAATTAGTGCAATAATATTGTGGGAAATAAGAGTAAGACAAAACTCGGAAAGTTTTCTATAACAAACTTCCATATTTTTCCACAATTGTGCATGTCTATGTATCGTATTATTAAAATGCATTACACAAATTGCAAGAATTATATGAATAATTCCATGTTAAACTATTACAAATTATGTAGTGTCATTATTATTGTAATGGCTGAAGGAAAAAGTAAACGAAATAACAATATTCTATGTTTCCGTATCGCCAGCGGCTTTCGCCATTTACAGAGATGCTTTCGCGGGCCATCGTATGTGTATATGGTGTTCATCTCCTCAAGCGCGTTCGGAAAATTTGGAGAAGTAACGTGAAGACTTTACTCTAACGAGTGTTACGATCCCGAAATCTGGGACAAACTCAGAACTTCAAGAGCACCTAACACACTGTTACCATAAGTGCCACTGCAGATGAAAATGTAAACAGGTTATTCATTAGAAAAAAATTAAGTTTTCGTTGCGGCATATGTTGGTGAAAAAACTATGTGTCAAAGTTATCTGGGTCTACTTCTAAGGCAAGGAATATTTATTTCATGCAATTAAGTAGGTTTTGATAATGAAATCGTCTGTACAGATAAATCATGGTTTATTTACAAACTCGCTCTTTTATTTTAAAATAGGAAAATATACCGAGGAACATACAACCTCCGCGATACATGATGCAACACTATAACAATCCTAAGTTTTGGATCTAATGATCTGTTCAATATGCAATCGTACAGGCTCTGCTATGGTTGCTTGAATCGGTATATTACTGAACAGCAGAATTCTTAATTTATCAGATAAATTTACATAATATCTAGTAAATATCCAGTCTGCATTACCTGTTAAAATAAGAAATGTGGAACTGAGAAAAGTACAAGTTCTTTTATTTTCAACAATACACTTATAAAATTTAGTAAAACTCAGTTCTAGCTATCCCCCTGTGTGCATATAAATTCACTTCCAGCTGTAAGTCCTCATGTGTATGTATGTATGGTATATAAAATCCTTGTTCAAATCTTTTTCCTTGGCTCCATCAGGCATTGATCGAAAACAATCTTCTGAGCAACTCCCATCTTCGGTTCAACTTCTTTTTCCAAATGTCCAAACCCGTCCCTACAGGAATTTGAATCGAAAACTTTCTCCAGTTGATAGAGATTTTGATCGCCAGATGTTGATAGTGTTTCGCATGATTTTCGTGTTTTTGAAACGAAGTAGTTACTGTGATTGTATACGTGGGCTGCTTTTTTTCCAACCTCCGTTCGTGCTTGTAAACAGTCACGAGACCGGTGGGAGAGGGGGATGCTCAGAAGGCGACTGCGCATCTCCCCCACTGCCACTTGCAACGTTATTACGCCATTTTCAGCTGAGTTGCGTAGTATAATTCGATTCCTTCAAGCACAAGGGAATAGTGTAGCTGCAATTCATCGAAGAATGGGTCGAGTATACGAAGAAAACTTTGTGGTGGACGGTGTTGTGCGTCAATGGTGTAGGAAGTTTAAAGAAGGCCGAGCCGATGTTCACGATGAAGGGAGACAAGGACGCAAGTCTGTCGCATCAGAAGACATTGTTCAACGAGTTGACAAAGTGGTTTGAGAAAAACAGAGGTTTACCATCAGTGAGTTGAGTGTGGAATTTCCTGAAATTTCAAGATCAACTGTGAACACAATTGTAACGGAACGTCTGATGACTGCAAAGTTGGCCGAATGGGATCAGCGCTGATGTTTCTCACCCGTTATGAGACTGAAGATGAAGATTTTTTTTTTATCAATTGTGACTGGAGATGAGACCTGGATTTAATATTGCGCCCCCGAAACAAAACCGCGGCCACAATAGTGGATGCACTCAAACGCGCCAAACAAACTGAAAAAGCTCAAACAAACATTCAACAACAGGAAAGTTATGGCTGCAGCGTTTTTGGACCAAAAGGGTGTGTTGCTTGTTGAATTTATGAAACTGGGGACTACGATCAATGCAGCTGTTTATTGTTTACAGCGATTGCAGAGAGCCATTCAAAACAAAAGAAGAGGCTTGCTGATTTCTGGAGTTCTTCTCATTCATGACAATGCCCACCCTCACACTGCCGCTGTAACTCAACGACTTCTTGAACAATTTTGATGGGAAGTTTTTGAACACCCAGCGTATAGTCCCGACTTAGCGCCAAGCGACTTCCATCTCTTTCGTGAACCGAAAAAGTGGCTGGGAGGGCAGAGCTTCCAGAGTACAGAGGAACTTCAACACAACGTCACGGACCATCTCAATTCACTGGCGGCAACATTCTATGCAGAGGGGATTGGAAGGCTCGTCTATAGATATGACATGCATAAATCTTCACGGTGATTATGTAGAAAAGTAACCATGTTTGTACATAACTTTTGGAAATAAATTAATTTTGTTATTTAAACTTGTCTTGTTTTTATGAGCTCTTGGATGTTGAAAAAAAAAACAGCCCTCGTATAACAGAAAATTAGGAACTAGCATAGACTAGAGCCACATGAGAAACATCAACGGAATTCATTTAATTGGTCTAACATTGTAAGACTTTGGATTAAATAATTATATATCCAATTATATTAGTATCTTAAGAGAAATAGTATTCCCTGTTGGAAAAATAAGAAGAGTATGCTTTGTCGTTTTCTACATTGCTTCAATTAAACCATACTTAGTAAGTTGTATTAATTTCGTTTTAGTTTGACACACTAACACAATTTAATAGGTCAGTATTTCAAGACATCCACTCCATCGAAATACGTGTTACTAGATGTGTTCCAAGCGTAAGCAACGTGCGCGCATGTAATGCACTCGCTTAAGAAAATCTACGGCACCATCAAATAAATTACACGTTACGTAGCTCGCAGCGACTGCAAATAGTCTACAAGGGGATAGAGAACTATCGGTCGCGTGCATTACATGACATCGTGTCGTAACCAGCGCAAATATTTCCATTTACATTGGCACGGGGTGTGAGGAAATTTACATATTTCACTATTATATGCGGTTTTGTAAACACGACCCGCCGTATACATTATGCAGGCGTCTCTATGACTACCGCGAAATGGCTGAGGACGGCCAGATAACGACATTATTAAATTAATTTGATACTTTCTATACGATGCGATATCAATCTTGCGTACATTGTGGGTCGTGTAATTACCCAGGTAATTAAATCTTATTGGGTTGTTTAAGTACCTGACAGAGATGTAGGTTTCAAAGAACACTGCTGCTCCATAAATTATATGGACGTGTCTCGAGATTGTTGATATAAAGACCGCTTTAGATTATCGATACTATGTTGTGCATGGACAGCGAAATGATATTGTACAATCATGTCAATAATATTACACAAAACAAGCTATATGGATTTATCGCTAGAAAGTCAATGTTAATAAGCCTAGCATGCATTATACAATTTCTCTTCCTAGCAATAGATCAACATCAGTAAGCAGATATTATATGTACACATTTCTAAAGAGAATTCGACTCTTCAATCGTGTAGGTTCCAGGCCGTCACTGTTGCAACTAATCACTTTTAAGCCATTGTACAAATAAACTGTTAAAAAGTTTTAAACAACGTTCACTTGCTTAAAAATTCGCAAAAAACTACACACTAATTTTAACACCATACAAAGGATAAAATCCAGTATGGCATTTGGTTAGATAGAACTCCAACGTGTGATGTTAAAGAAATGTCATTGAATTAAACGTCGTGTAATAGTTAGTTGACATCTACCTAAAGACAAAAAAATGTGTTGCCTAAATCTCTCTTTTTATCATTTATTTAGATTAAGCAAAAGTGTTAACATTTGTTAGAGTTATAGTTTTTTGTTCAGTAAAAAATTTTTTTTTGCCAAATGTTTAATTTCTCGGTACCTGTGATATCCTAGTCTTAAAATCCAAATACCAGAAGTTCTTCCCAATGGCGAAATCCTTACGAGCTCGGGTCCGAGTGATTCCAAACCCGGTGCTGGTGAAATTTTTTGCAGTAAATGATCCAAATGACTTTACTAAATGTTTAATAATGCTGTTTATGCAGAAGATCTCATCAAAGTGTCTTGATTTTAACTGTTCTGGAAAAAATTTTGTAGAGCTGTCGATGTCGAAAGATAGTTACTTATTTCTCGATTATTTTTTATCTCCACCCATAGATTATTATATCGAATGATTCAAATGACACTCCCGATAGAACAACCCTTTTAAAAGGGTTAAAAAGAAACAATAATAATGAATAAATGACCAAAAGGAAATCAAATAGTTTTTAGCCACGCTGTATAACAAATAGGGCTAGCGTAGGTAGACCGATGAATGTTATGGCGTCTCTTATGGCCGGATTAAGCTCAGTGGAGAAGGCGTGGGGTCTCGCGCCACCACGTCTGGAGGGAGCCTAAAAGAACGCACAATATGTACCCTGTAGACACGGAAACCAGAGTAAATAGGACCTACCTCTAGCCAAACTTGCCAAACACAACTTACAAATGAAATATTCACTTGAACAAAACTATTTAATTGAAATAAAAAAGAAAAAGTTACGCTTGGGTCTTGAGCAACTGCTTACACGGCAGACAATGTTGAAATTAGCAAGAAATACAGTCAAGATATAAAAAAAAATAAACTAAATAAAAAAAAATTAAAAAATAACCTACAAAAGAAAATACGGCGAAATAGTCACATAGAAAGTCATATAAAATAAATGGTTCTAAACTTAGATTCAACTAGATCCAGCTTTACAGGGTTGCGTAGTTATACTAATTTCTGAACAAGCAAATTAATTAATTAATTATTTAGGGTTGATGTTTGACAATTAACACGTGAGGAAGCAGTAACACAAGTACACAATAGTACACAAGTACTTAACATAAACAGATTTGACCTTTACTTGACGGATATATCATTCGTTAACTAAAACCTGTTAGAACAAAAGGTCATTTTAAAACTATGTACGCTTTGATATGAAGTTAATATTAAACACACATAAAAAAAATAAATAAATACAGTGTTCAATGATAAAGAAAAGATAGACAGTTAAATAAAAAAAAAAAAACTTCAAAGACTGAATGTTCGTAGGTAGGTATTCATTTACTGTAAGCTGGTGTTGGCGAAGTGTCTAATCAAATGGAAAGTCCTGACCTTGTGTCGATGGCGGCTTTTGTCGAAAGTTGCCGAAAGGAACGGCGTTGTCAACATGCGCGACGGTCGATTTCAAGGGTTGTTGTAGATGGCGGCCGCCTAGATGTATATTTCACGTAGATTCTGGGCCCTACACGAGGATTCACACTCACAAAATTTCTTACGTTTCTACGAGATCCGTCATAAAGGTTATACTTATAGAAAAGTGGAGAAACGTAAGCTTGATCGACTCGTCACGTCTGGCTACCTCGACAGTTAAGGCACGAACTATATATACCTGCGATATTTTCCCGCCAACTAGAAGTGGAAGGGGGCCGGAAGTAGAGAGTTGAAATTTTACAAATTAAAAGAAAATGACTGAAAAGAATTCAACCAAAGTTATGTCGAAAGTTTTCTAAAAATAAAAGGATCGTTTTATAGTCAAATTCGTATTTAAGACCACCCTAGAACTTGAGATTCCTACAAAGAGCCGCCATTAATCAATCAGTGTGAAGGGACCCTAGCTTCGTATTGGCCATCGGTCAATACAAATACGCGATACAGGGTTGGTCAAAAGAAAAAAAAAAGGTAGAGAATAGCTCTTAAAGAAAATTCTGATGTAACAGATGATGATGCTAGTTTTGATTATTACATACGAGCAACAGTACGTATGTCTGGATTTGATATAGTTGAGAAATTTTCATAATAAAACATATAATATTGATTTAAATTTAGTAACTTTGTCCTCTATTGTGTTAAACTTTATACTTTGGGTTACTAAATACTTAATTTTAACAAGTAAACGGGCTGCTTAATATAACAGAAAACATTCGTCGAAGTAAGGAAAATATGTTGCTGGTATGTATTTCGGTAAGTCATTTAAGTATAAAATGAAAATCGGTGCATCAATGCATAACATGATCTTTGTAGCATTCATTATCTACAGTCACCCTTAATGTACGTTCGCTTAAGTATGAACATATCCAGTTCAAGGCTGCAGCCCGGATACCGCATATCGCAAGCCGAAAAAAAGAACAACTTCCTTCGCCGAGATGCTCATAAATGCTCTGTATAAGATCCGTAATTGCAGTAATAGTTGACTTCTGTGATTTATACCCATGCTGTATCCCACCAAGACATCCAACTTCTTCAGGAAAGTCATAAGTCTGTCAAACATTATCCTCTTAAAAAGTTTGCTAAAAGCACTTAATATTAATATCGGTTGTTAGTTTCGACGATTAGTTCGATCTCTTTTTTTTATGAATCGGTACAATTCTTCAATTCGATGAGGAAAACATTTCTTTCTGTATGGACAAGGTAGACAAACAAGTAATTGGCACGGTAACAACTTCAGCCACATTTGCGTTGTCTATTCCTGATGCATTAGAACGTTTTAATTTGCGAATACAATGCACCGCTTCGTCTTATATTACTGGTTGTAGATATATTGATGGAGCGAGCAATGAGTTCTAGTGTTACATTCCTTGAACACACGTTGCCCAAAATGGTGTTCCATTTTTTGTATGGCGGCTGCAGAAAGAAACGATGCAAAATGCTCACACACCTAAGCAGTATTTTTAACTATATTGCCATCTATGCTCAATATAATGGGCTCCCCTGCGTTGGTTTTCCTATCTAGCATTTCATTGACCACATTCTAAACCTCCTCTGATGTGTTTGGCGCATGTCGTATTCTTTGTCGGTAGAACTCCTTCAAATACTTAATTTTGCTGTTAAAATTATGTTTTCGCATTTTATATACCTCTATCAGGGCATTATCCTGTACTAAGTCAAGAGTTCTCCAGAGTTTACAACGATGCCTGCGATTATTTACGGAATGTGTTAGTATTGGACAGCTCAAATTCATTTTCTGGAGGGATAATCTTAAGAAACTTGTCAAATGCAACATTCATGTCTTCTACTGCCACTACTCGCAATAAATGCCTAAGTTTTCCTCCCCTACTAGACTGATTCTTATCAGTAAGAACTGATATCCTTTGCGCGTAATGATCCGCAATGTGATCCGTGAGTATCTCTATTTTATAAGTCAATTCAGGTAGGTCGGTTACCATATAATCATAAATGACTATTCTTGTCATTTACTTATATTTACAAAAATCCTAGTCGCTTGAAACAGAGTATTCCTCAGTCCACAATGCTCTAGCGTGTTAGAGATTTGCGAACGCGAATACTAATAGCGCTAAAAAAAGAAACATTTTGGAAATTTGTTATGATGGTACCTGACATCCAAAATCTAGCATTTGTACGCTAGATATTTATATAGAATTTATTATAATAGAAAAAGGACTGACCTTGATTGAACGATGCACGAAACAAAATAAGCTTGTAATAATCCAACTTCCAACACATTGCTTTATACATCAATCTTAGCGCATACTGGCTTTTCAATAAGCAGCGCACAAGAGTTCTTTAGAATTAATAGTTACTTAATAGTAGAGAGCAACGAGTCGATTGCATAGCAGTAGCGTCACTGCGCTGGGTTAACCGAAATAAACGTGCGAGTTATTTAGAACAAAAAACCTAGAGGATCTAGAGGATTCATGAAAACGCAAACATAATATAGTGAACAACTTATCGAATACGCTTAGATGGCTGAAAAGATATCCGGAAGTGAGGCCTTTAACACCTGTATCATAGCGTACGTTTCTACAGTGGTCTCTTTTGGACCCGTCCGTTGCGGCATATATATATATATATATACATATCTGCTTATATGCAGAAAAAGATTCTTGTTGAATTTGTATAACGGATTTTCTGCATTACTATTGTTAAAAAGATGGCATAATCTAGAAAAATCGACATCTTTACGTAATATAGTATTAAATTTTTCTCTGAATGAGACACTTTTTTCGTCATCTAAAATATGCAGCATTGTTTGTACGTGGTCAACATTTTCACACGAATCCCGTAAGGACAACGAAGTGTTTTGCAATTTTTTTATTGCGTGATATAGCTTTATTGCAGCTGCGTCCAGTTGTAAAATCACTAATTTGATCTTTTCAAAATGTTGAAAATAATAGAATGCTGCTTCTAACCAAGTACCCTATCGTGTAAGAATTGACTGGGGCGGTTCCGGTATGTGTACACTGTGAGCGAAATGGCCGAATACGTTCCGGTGATTTAAGAAAAACCGCTTGGACTTGGTAGTTTCCACGTTGGATTGTATTTCTTCCAAAACTGTCCGATTTTTGCAAAGGGTATATTGCACCCACGCGTTTACTCTGTTAGCAAACAGAGAAGTTGATGCATTTCTGCGCATTTTCAACATTTTTAATTCTTTCCGTTCACTTCCGACACTTATCAACTTCGCACCGCGATATGTATTACACATAGCACACAGCATAGAAGGCTGGGAAGTGCCAACATGTAACGGAGCAGCTCAGTATCCCTCCAAGCTCCCGCGGTTAAATACTACTGGAAGGCAAGCGGGAATGCTGGGCTCTAGTTAATAGACACGTTATTTTCTGGTTATATTAATGCTACACACTGCCTTTGGATTTTAATACAAAACTTATGCAAATGCTGTAGCTTTCAAACAGTAGTTAGGCATTCAATTCGCCCTTTAATAATTAAATAACCGTGTAATCGAATCTTCATAGAATTTCTTGTTTGGATTTATAATAATGGCGTGCAACTAGTCCAAAGTTATACGTACGCAATCTTCCGAAAACTAGCAGTGAGGTGTAGTTATTTATGCTGTATTTAAGTAAAATGTTTTCATTATCCGTAAAAATTGTATTATTCCAAGTCGAAATATGGTTCCTTTTCTTTCGTTTTGGACCTTTTTCTTCCGTAAACTTTTTCATCTTCCTTAAAAATGTTTATAGAACATCCTGTCGATACATGTAATATATATGTACGAAATCCTTAATTCGAGATACGTGTGGAGATGATTGCGGTTATTCGGTATAGAATTTAATTCCACATCAGGTGATGTAAAATATTCAAAGTGTTTCATTTGAAATAATTCTTCTCGCTTAGAATATATGCCAAATTAATTTGAAGTATTGAACACCCTGCATAATTTAATTTCACATCACGTGATGTGGAATTAAATTCTCCCTCTTCTCTTAGAATTAAGAACTTTTTGGAAAAGTACCTTTAGATTTGAGATTAATAGTAAGTTAGAAATGGAAAATGATTCTGACGACTATATAAACGAAGATAATCCGAATTCGTTTTATTCAGTGGACAATACAATTATTAGTAGAACCAGTTGAGCGTTTAATGAGTGACACTCTTATCTATCTCCAATTCGCAATGGACTGTTTGGCGATATCCAATAGAACTGTACGCGTTTTAGAAAACGGGAACACAAAAAAGCAAAGCCAATATGCTGTTAGTTTATCTATAGAGCTACTTTCAGGCTACAATGCGAGTTATCCCTCAGGAAGTGAGAGTACATATTTTCGCGAAACATCAGTTGAAGCAAGCGTTTCATTTAGGCGTCGAAGATCGTCGTGTCGATTTCTGCAGAAGAATGGCAGCTTTTACACAACTAACGTATATGTTTTTGTAGTTCATTAATCACAATACGGCTGCTCTACTTTTGTAATCCATTCGATAGCCTGCATACTGTTAGCGAGAAAATGAAAATAACTTTAAAACGGTGACCGATAGTTGTGGGGATGTTTAATGAAAATTGCGTTGAAATTGAAACTAGGACCCAAACCGGAAAAAAGTCCGCATTTAAAATAACACAATTTAGTAACATATTTCTGTAAGTGTCGTTTTCTTTTGGCTGCTGGGTCTCACAAAACAGAGACAAACACTAATTTAGACCGCAAGAATGTATTGAACAATAAGATAATTGAATTTAGTTTAGAGAACTTCAATGTATTTCGTTTGATAAAACCCATTAGTAACATTTTGTACATGTTCAGTGAAACGAAAACAGTTATCAAACGTCTCTAATCGGGGACGTCTGACCTGACAACTCTGAATTGGTCGATGGAATCAGCGATAGAATTAATCTCTGTAAATCTGCAAATAACAAACACACAATTTTTAACAAGACTTATAATGTCATTCAAAAATATTGAAAATAAAAGGGACCCTGAGGAACACCCATATAACCAAAAATGGAGTAGAGTACATGCCTTCTTCATAAGAAATAAATTGACGTCTATTGCATAGGTAAGAACTGAAAACCTTTCAAAAAACCACAGGAAGAACTGCAATTGTTGAATTTAGTCAGGAGGATGACGTGATTCACCAGGCCGAAGGCTTTCGGGAAATCAGTATAAGGACTATCTACTTGGGGAAGATCATCGATCGGCTTCGGCAGAGACTCGACAAGTAACAATAGATTGGTTTCCACGGACTTTCCGAAAATAAACCATACTGTTCAACAGCAATTCTTGATTGCACTAATTGCACTAACTCTTATGCTGATTTCACACTACACTATTACTACAGCTAATATAAGGCTTTACCCTACGATTTTTAGGTGGTAGGTGAGAAAATGTCCGTGTATTCCACCAATACGATAGAAATATAGTTAGCGTTTAGAGAACTGAAATCTTTATTGTTCCAGCAATATACAAACCACGATTACTAATTATTTTTAAAAACATCATTTAACCAAGGTTTATATTTGTTGCTTTTTTCGTCAATCAATAAATGTTATTCATGTAATTCGCTATGTTAATAGATTAATGTTATAATAAAATCAAATCCAGATGCAACAATACAAATGCGTTTTACTGTAACCGCGTTTCACAACCGACGAGCCTAAAAATATATTATTATAGAACTAAAAATGATCTTTTCATGTACAGCTACCAATTAATAATTTATCTCAAACGGTTATGTTGTTCTTGCGAAAGAATCAATAGTCTGTTGCAACTGACTACAGCGAAAAATGCGTGATTATATACTACACACATATTAAAAAATTTTACCTGTTAAACGTATGCATTCCTTTCAGTAGCTTACCTGCAACAAAGAAAAACGTTAGTTATTTTAATACTTTTTACGTAAACTATATAGACGCAGAAATGATGGGGTAACATTCTTAACAGATTATTATATATACCTGCAAACTTTGTATTACATCCACAAAATCCTAGATGACTAATACGATATAAAATTCAAAATTGGTTCGCAGTAAATTGACAAACTGCCGTCTCCTTTTCGCCTTCGCATCGCATAAATTCAGATTTTTCAGAAAAATTGTAGCGAAGGACGATCAACGCTCGTCCTTTCGTTTCGGCAAAAGCGAATACTTTTATCTTCATTACTCTTCGTAAAATGTGATGTAGTTCATTTCTTCTCTCTCGCCAGTGTTTCCCTTAGAACTTTCAATTCTTGCGCCGAGGCAATTTCCAGAAGGATGTGAAACGATGCAATTTTCATGAAGACGAGGCAGTGTACGACGAAATGTTTTCATCGCCCCGTCGAAAACAAGGCAATTTTATTTTAACCGGACCATCGCCCGCGTAGTATAATGTAGACGCTAAAATAATGGCCAATATTCACTCAAACACGAAAAAGTCGCAGATGGTTCGCGTGAAGTTGAGAAATGTTAAGTAAGCATTTCCAGACTCGCATTACATTAATTAACAGGTGAGATACGTTAGGTAGTGTTTGCTGTTGCTATGTTAACATTGATTTTTGTATTTATAAATAAAAGTGGTAAAGAAGTGAAGAATAAAGTAGACAAGAGTGTCTAAACTTAGATAAATAGATAAAGTCTAACAATGATCTTAGAAAAATGCTATAAAGTGGAATGTTATTTAGTTCAGTTAGGTTATGTGGAATACACTCAACAAACAAAGATAGAACGGGGTTGGAAGTGTAGGACCAAGCAAATATTTTTAAAACGGAAGCGACGATATTGATGAATTTTGTAGGTAAGTATAATGATGCACAATGCATCTGATTTTTGCACTCTAGGTCTAGTTCGTGGCTGATAACAAAAGAAAGAAGCCATTGAATACTATTACCTGCATTAGATCTGGAGACGACACTAGTCATCATCCAAAAATATTTGATTCGTTTACCTTCTAATTATAATACTTGAAAAGATATACACTATGATAGCCTCATTTCCAGGTTGAACTTGTGTCAGATAAAGGTTTTCTGCATTTGGTATTGAAGAAAGCCTCGTGAAATTTGGAGCATATTCTGATGTAATTCTGTTTTAATTACCTAGCTAACTCAAAAATGGCCGCCAGAAATTACCACAGCGTATCAACGCCGTATCAGTACCATACGTGTATCAACAATAAGTCTGAATAGATATTAATAACACATCAGAACAATATTGGAACACTACTACGGGTAAAATCAATATCAATCCAAATAGATTGGAAAGGGGCTTAACGGAGAAACAATAGAATCGAAGGAAGTAAAAGAATTGATAGAGTACAATGTGCGCTGAATATGAATAGTACATCAGAAGCGTTGGCGGAATTTGACCACATTCAGCTGCTTACCTAACGAAAAAGGAATATTGAAAAATGACTACTGTTAGCGAAACAACTAATATTTGATGGCGGCCAGAAAATGAAGGTTTGCATGTGTACATACATACATACCTATGCAGATTATATTTGTGTACATCTTAACAATTGCTTTGTTGCTTGTTTAATTGAAGCTCATGTAATGGTGCATAATAAAAAGCAAGCAAAGAATATGACGATACCGTATCTGTACTTGAATATATAATGCACAACAATAAGGGAAGTTTCCCTATTTTGCATTCGGGAGACTAATGGAGAATCGACGGCCACACAAATGACGCGAGTTGGTTCCTTTGTGTTTCGTATGTTTGAAATTGTACAGTCATATCGGGTAATTATTTTCTATTCAAGCGGTGTACTGTGGGGCAAACTCTCGAAAACCTGCCCAAACTGTAAAGTATATTTAATTGGTCTACTTTTCGCCTGATCATTGAGCTGGATTACCGGATTGCTAGGTGCACATGTAATAATCGAGGTGGGTGTGCCACCCATCACCCAGTTCTACTGCAAATTAAGTGTTTTATTACAGTTGATTCTACACTTGGAGATAAGTTTAGTATTTATACTATACTTTAGGATACAATTGCTTAATAAATTGGTAGTTGCTTTTTTTGGGAATATTTATGGAGCACACAAATTTAAAGACATTTTTAGGTTAAGATAAGATTTAATAAAAATCATAATAATAATAATAATAATTTCTATGTATGCCCCGTATGTTTAAGCCTGCATTTCAACATACACCGTCTTACCGACTCGCGTATAATTTTCTAGTTCTACCGAGAAGACGTATAAAAATACGTTCCATGACACCATTGAGCTTCTTGTTATTTATCTTGTAAGAACAATTGTAATCGTGATTTTTCGTATTATTTGAGTTTTCCGTTTTTTTAAGAAGTTGTTATTTTCATTTGTTTGTTTAGTATAATTTTGACTTCGTGAATGAAAATTGTTTTCCTTTTTTTATGCTACAAAATGTGTTCATTTTCAGTCACTTGATTTATTTGATGAACTCTGGAGAATTCAGTAGACGTTGATGGAAGCTCGACACCGAAATAAATCACCAATTTCACTAATGTAAGTCCACAGCATCAATTAATTATGATTATATATTTTATCAAAATAGATATTCTACTAAAATTAACCCTTTGGGACATCTATGAACAGGATGTACAACTATCTCCGAATACATTGCTAAGCCCTTAATGCAGATTTCCTGCTAGCAGCTGAGAGAATATTTTAAGAATAAAATAGGAAAACGATTAATAAGCAGTTTATCTCTATTTATCATGCAAATACGTAGTATTAATTTGTATTTGGTTGAGATGTATAAAAAGGTGCGTTATATTTCAAATGAAATGTTTCATATCAATTTGTAGTCTATAATAAAGAAGATGAATGTTCAGTTCATATGTCTGTAGGGAATTTTGAATTTTAATCAATATAGTTATCCACTAAATATCGCAGAACTTTGTTATGATATGATAATTTGGTTTCAATTCGCTAAAATCAAATGCAAAATTATCACCTGAGATGCAACAAAGGTACGTAAGTGAGATATCTCGTATTATCCTATTATTCTTCCTGGTCTTTATTACATTCAGGTGGTAGACCTCGTTCTTAGATTGTTCTATGCCAAGATTGACTTTTGCAATTCCCTTCGAAAAGGTTTCACACTATTGCTTAATGTTTGTTTGTTTAGACGTTCCTTTGGTAGTTTACCATGAATATATTCCAACATTGATTCAATAACGACTTCAACACTTTAAGTTTTCGCATATGCTTTTCTTAACGGACACGTTTTATTTATACACTTTTTTTATTTTCCACCAAATTCTTTTGCAAAGAAAACGTATATCTTTTAATCACCAACGATTTCTTTCCTTTTTCACTAAACACCACCGAACTCATTTTGTATCACGGAGGGGTAGTTGATGTGACAAATGCAAATACGAAATTAAATATAAAATAAGGGTAGAAAGTAGAAACCATCACAAAAGGATTAGTGTAATTACTACCTCATTAAATATAATCTTGTATCTCCTTTTAGACCGGGCTCTGTTACTGGGAGACAATTCAGCGTTTTGCGTGAGTAGGTAATAATTTGCTTTTAGGAGACAACTCGTCTCCGCCCACTAAACTAATATTTGTTGGCTTATTTCCGGGCGCTTTCCAGCCTTTGTAGGGTAGCTATCTAGCTGAATGACTACGGTATTTACTACTTTTAGTAGAACATTAGTTGAAGTATTGTTTTCAAGCCCTTCTACAAAGTTCGAAGATAGACGTGATTTTTTGCAGAGATATATAGTTGATTGAAACTAAGTACCCAGACAAATCTATAAGTGTGATTGTGCACAAATCTTTCGCATTTAACTTCCGAGTTTAAAGCTAAACTCAAGGCTGCGATTCTTTGCTCAGAACGAATCGTGAATTGACTTAGGTACAGAAAAACTGGGAAGCTAACTACTGCAGAATTGGTATATGCTACTCAGATGAGTCTCCCAAATTAACCAAAAAAATATATTATATGCTCAAAACCTTTTGTACCGTTAGGTGTACTTATTGAAATGACTTACCTCGTCATTGGAATTCTTCTCTATTGGACAGATCTACAGGATTTGGCGTTTTAAACTTCGGGTATTTCAAGAAGTAAGTAGAATAAAAACCAACACTTTGCGAACGTAGATATTTGATTAAGCAAAGATTGTTTAAAGTATTATTCAAGACGTATTGGCTCAAATAAAGTAAATATTTAACATTATTTTCCAGGGGAACTCAGATTACCATTGTGGTAATGTATTTTTAAATGAATGATATTTGCAGTTTTCGACATAGGCTGTTTTACATAAAATATATATTTGAAAATGTAGTCTTTAACTAATTTTGTTGATTCAAAATTTGATTCACAGGCATTTATAATATCGACCTTCTACATTAGTTTAAAGAAACAACTTTTTCATAACCAGTATTGTTTACACGAGGGGAACCCTAAAAATTTCCGGAATTGATCACTAGCTGGCATTTGCTGTATATTTCAATTTGGTTGTCTTAAACTATGACATTTAGTATGATAAACACCATTAACAAAAAGACGAAAAATATTGATATTTCTCGTGAACATTTTCATGTGGTGATTTTTTACAATTTTAAAAGTGGCTTAAATAAACAACAATGCACCGATCGACTTCATTCTGCCTTTAAACTTTGACATTTAATATGATAAACACCGTTGACAGAAAAGCAGTCGGCCGCCGACTTTAGTAATAACAGCGTTTCAAAGAATTCAGTTTAGTGAAAAAAATTGACATTTCTCGTAAACATTTTTGGGCAATGATTTTTTACGATTTGGCTCAACAATAATGCATCGATCAACTTCATTCTGCCTTTGGTGATGAAGCACCATCCAAAACCACAGTTTATGACTGGTTTGCAGAATTTCAACGTGGACGTACTAGTGTCAGTGACGAATTTCGTCCATCAATCGGTGTAGTTCTGGCAAACATCAATGCTGTGCGGGAAGTGATTAGTATGGATCGACATGTAATATATCGAGATATACAAACGATTTAAGCATTTAGTAGTGGAGAAACTTTGCAGCCGTTGGATTCCACAAAATTTAACAAAAGCTCAGTTGAGTAGATGCAAAAAAATGCTTCAAAAATTTAATCGCTTCTGCCAGCGTGTACAGTGTCATAACAGGTAACGAAACTGGGTAGGATATATTTATGTGAACTACAAACAAAACAACAATACACTGTTTGAGTATTCCAAAGTGGAACAAAACCGACAGTTATTAAAAAAAAAGCACTTAAAAAAATGATTGCTTTTTTCTTCCGTAAAACTGGGCCTGTTGCTACCGTTGCTCTTGAAGATCGGAAAATAGTAAACGCCGATTGGTAAACAACAATTTGCTTGCTTCAAGTCTTCGATGAAATCAGAAAAAACCATGGGCATCAGCGCATCATCCTTTACCACGGCAACACTAGCTCTCGTACACTGCATCTAACAGTCGATTATTTAAAGGAGAATAACACTGAATTAACGACGGATTCTCTGAATGTCGCCTGACTTGTCACCTAATGACTTCTTCCTGTTTGCTTTTGAAACAAATTACGTGGTGAGCGATTTTCGACAGCGGAAGAGGGCATTTAAAAGGCATGTTTCTGAGATACCCACTTCAGATTGGGATAAATGTTTCCACAACTAGTTTCTTGGCATGCAAAAGTGTTAAAAACTTATAGGCGAATATTTTGAGAAACAATAAAGCGTTTTTTTCGATAAATGTTTTTTTTTTCTTTTTCCGCAAATTTTTAGGGTTCCCCTCATAGTAAGCAAGTAATTAAAGTTGGTAGTGGAACTGTGATAATCGTAACAGCAGTATACGATACAATACCATTTTGAATGATAAAATAAGGATATTTGATCTCGGCCAACCGCCGACTATTCTTATAGTTAAAGCAAAAAAATGACGCAAAGGAACTAAAAATAAAAGATTCAATAAATTTTTCAATGCAAATGCTAAAAGCAATATCTCGAAGTATTCATTTTTGCGGTGTACAGTATGACATATAAATTTGCTTTACATTGTGTCAAGGGATATGATAATGTAGCTATATATTAAACATAGGAAGCTTGCATAATGCACCAAACAAACCCGATACAGTACATGAAAATAATTCCAGATCAGAGGTCTCTTGACCCCAAGAAACTTTTGACTGCAATATTTTTCGATCAAGTAACTAGGTAAGCTGTACACTGATAGTTGCCGCCCCTTCCTCTATATAAAATCGATAGTACGATATCTGTTTCAATCATATAAAGTGCAAAATATCATAATTTTTCATCAATCAGAGAGATGGCGTTTATATTTTGCAAAGGGTCGGATAAAGGCAACACATCAATATCCTCGCACATTACTCATACATGTCGTCATAAATTCGGCAGTTATCTATCTTTCTTGTGAGAATAAATTCAGCTTATGTATATATGTATGTACTGTAGTGTTTTACGTAGGGAAAAATTAAGAAAATTTCGAAATTAAACCATTTCAGAAATTATTTGGATGAAACTGAGAATCGTGAAATTCGGGAGCGTCTCTAAAACACTTTTTCGGAAATTTAAATTTTTAGTTGAATTAATAAATAAATTTTTGAACGAGATATAGAAATTTAAACAACTAACTTTATTTATCGAAGTTCTACTTCATAAATGCTATGTTTATGTGTTTCTCTTTGAAACTCAGCTATTTACGAATAGTTACTTTGTTTCATTTCGGAATTCCAATTTAATTCTTCAAATAACCTTTTACTCGGAGATTTATTTAGACAGAAGTTACCTGGGTGAGAGACAGATTCGAAGTCAATTATAAAATTAGTTTCATTTAATGCCATTGTTTAACCGCGTTGGTGCTTGTTTTATTTACACAGCCACCTTAGATGATTTTTACTATTCCAAAACACATTGATATAGCATGGTGCGGGGATGCAACTAAAGTTGACATTTTATACGTTATGCTATAACGTGAAACTTTACTGAGAATTTTGATGCAGACTTACTAGTTGATGAAACTACATTCTTATATGACTAAACTTATACCGAGGCTTGCTATACTTAGATTTGATGTTAATTTAGATGTTTTGAAACATGGGGAAATAGAACATAAAAGCAGATGATGTCTGTTTTCTACCACCCACGCTCCAAAGATAATAGGCTAGAAAAAGGAATTTTCTTTTAGAAATCGAGCTTTCTACCACTAGAAGGACGTTTACTTTCGATAGATGGACAAACTGAAGGCACCAAATGAGATGTATGGGTGGCGCTGATGACAGATAACCTCTTAGACACTAGTTGTAATATTACAGTGCAGGTGTGCTCTAAAGATTCTCGGGATAAGAAAGCAGAGTGAATGCTTTTTATTAGAACATTTTTTCGTTAACGTTAAGCTCCATCGATAAAATTAAAAATTCGGACAGTTCTCATTCGGAATTCATACGTGGTTTCCTTTAATCCGTAGTAATGCTGTCAATATACTTTTTACTGATGAGGCTGGATCCACACGATTTGGAGTTTTTTATTTCCACAATATACATACGTGGGCCGACGAAAATCCCCGTATTACTAGATTAGGTTGCTTTATCAAACCACATGCAAGAGGCATTGATTATCTTAACTTTCTGCAAAACACAATGAGTGACCATTTTGACGATATTTCTTTGAACTGCATTTTTTGATTACCGTAGGAGACCATTTACACAGATTTGTTGTACGAAAACGGATAGGAGGAGACGGATTTGTATTATATTCTGCTAGGTTTGTTAAAATAATAAAAAAAATAAATGTTCATGCTGAGATCAAAAATATGTGCTTCAATATTTTTTTGTAGGTGATGGGAGAGGGAGACGTCTTTTTGAATAATTTTTAGAGTTGATATTTAAGGAGTAATTCCCGAAAATGTGGCTAAACCTAATTTGCAAGGGCACATTTCAATCTTTCAAATCAATCTTTTAAATTACATTCATTTAAAGAGATTTACTATATAATATTTCCAATGCATACATTGCAGATCGCCAAAAACAGCAATGTACCTCATATTGCGATTCAATGTTAATTTAATAGCGCTCATTTATAAATTAATGTACGTATGTACATCAGTATTGAACATGTCGAGTAATTAGTAAACGTACACAGGAAAATTATTCAATTATCCTTTATTTAACATTGAACAACTCGACGCTTGGGTAAGTATGAGTAATGAAGCAAGTTTTAAACCAACTTAAACTACTGATGTACAGCGTTTATTTTGTAAAAGTGTGCACTTAATGTGCTCATTCGTTAGTGTCTGCTCGTTAAAAACGCGTAGGAAGGTCGCATTAAGCAGTGTAAACGTACGCTGACGTCGACTATTAATCCTAGTGCAAGGGTTTGATACGACGCGCAAACAATTTCAATTCACTTCGAAGAAATCTAAGATAAATTTAGTATACGACTTTTTATCTTGTAGTTTTGAATAGTTATGATTTAATAGCAAATGCGGTCATTTAATTCAGAAAAATATACTCGTCAAACATTGCGAACCTAGAAAAATGAATTAATAAAGAACTTTGAGATCGTATAAAATGTCGCAAATAAATCACTAAAATTACGGCTTTAGCCTAATGGAATTTTAGCAACGGAATGTTTCTGCTCGCTTTGCCGCAACGGCTTCTACCCCGTTTTATAAATGGGTTTTTAAATTTAAATTTATATCATAACATCTATCGTGGTTACTCGGGAACAACGTTTATTTTTAAGATTTATATGCAAGGTGGATATCTAAAGCTTTTTTTGAGACTAATGGACAAGAAAAGTTTTTGCTTCAATTTACAACACTTACCCTTAAATTGAAACCAGATGATGTGCTAGAATTCTTAGTGTCAACCACCAGGTACTGCGCAAATGTATAATTCTCTGCTTGAACTAAAATACCGAATACTTTCACCAGTATGTGCACCTAATACTTTAAAGAATTTAATTGTGATCTGTAATGGGATTAAAATACTAAAAAATCGCCATTTGGTGATAATTTGATCTAATGGTCAAAGATGCAAGAAACATTTGTTTTTAAATAACGGTTACTGTTGCCAAACACTGAACGAGCAGTAGCTTTCTAAGTAAATTTATTGAGGTTCTTCGATTCTTAAGTACGATTCATACCTTTTGGGCCAATAGTTTCAACTTGTTAGCATTAAAAAGTAAGATAGATATAACAAACTATACAAGAAATTCTTTCTAAAATTAAGATAGGAGTAAATGAACACACCAATGTTCTTTTTGTTACAGGATTTCAGTAAATTCAGAAATTACGAGTACGAGTACATTTTCGTCGCCGAGACCTCTAAGATTTCATTACTGTCATAATTGGAGGGAAGTGCGATTTACGGGCTATTTGCCCTTCGTGACGTAGATAACCATTTTGGTTACCTACTTTTTTATTGAATATGACGACAAAAAAGGGCCCTATCAAGAAGTAGTGGATCTATTTAACGAGATATATATCGTGATCGCGAGCCAATTTCAAAGTCAACTGTTGAAAGAACTGTTGGTCGTTTCCAAAGAACCAATGTAGTTAATGATACGCCTAAATCTTTTGACTTATTTCGACACGAGCCCGGTTCTGTTCCAGAATATGTTGTGTACTCTTTGCTTGAACATACTTGTCGGTATTACACGAGTTTCAATACAAAAATCTGTTCTCGGATCATTTTAATTTTTTTGTATCTTCATCCTTAAATGCTAACCAAATTTTTATTCCTTGATTCTTCTTATCAACTCTATCATTCATATCGTTTATTATTATAACATTAGCACATCTTAATCATTCTGCAAATCCCTCACTCAACTTTCTTCAGTTCTTATATTTTCATTGGGTATGTATGCTACTATCAGGTGCACATGTTTTCGCTCTGAATTTAATTTGCCGATAAGATTATCTTACATGCAAAATTTTCTAATAAGTAAAAGGCTTCGGTGAGCCCATACAGTTTTTTTTTTTTATAGTAGAGCTTGCAGTTACCTTCCGGATCACTTTTATGCAAGTGCGCCGTCTACAAGGCGTATAATTAGATATGATGATAATATATATAGCATGGTAAATTGTCTCCACTAAAAACAGCGCAATAACATTTATCGGAACCCAAATTTGCCATATTTCCCTTAGATTTAAAAGCTTAATAACTCGACTATCGTAAACAAGTACCTAGATTAAAATCTCGTTGGCCAGTGTTCTTCAGATCCACAAACAATTTGTGATATAAATTTCGATAAACCCGAGCACCGAGTATGCCGGCGCGTTATTAACTGCCGGACAGAATAATCGAAATTCTATGATTTATCGAGTCGGAGCCCGGAGAGACTTCCAATAGAATCATGGAGTTGGGTATCTGGCGTTGTCGAACCGAATTGTTTGCGGTATCTTTGCTTAAGTTCGTGACCTAGATTCTGTAGGCTTCCCGAGATTGTATGATACGACCATACTCAACTTCAGCCACCCCCTATGCACGATTCTCGGCGTGGATTGCATGCCGCATACACCGGAGCTATTTGATAAGTAGTGGACGCTACTGGATGAAATAAGATGATGATATGTATTGCTGAAATGTACTATGAATTGCGAGAAGGATCTCATAACGCGAAACGTCTTGGGAAATGCAAACAGCATTTGCTTGTTGTGGATGCTTTAGGATAATATTTATGAATGCCACAGCTATGTATTGTAATGCTTTGACAATATGAAATTTTTCAAATTTTTCGAAATTCTAAATTTTGTGAATCCGGGAATGTCCCTAGACACTCTTTCAACAGAGGAAAAGAGACGTGTTAAGACGTAGAAATGAAAATAACTACTAACCTTAAATCTTGTCACTTTCTAATACTTAAACACCCGGCTTATGTCCTTCTTCGAACCCCTTTTCTTCAATAATACACTACTGAACAAACTTATGAATGAATTTTAAATTTAAATATTTACTCAAAACTATTATACTTGGAGGAAATGCTACGTACAATGTGCCTGGACGACAGCTAGACATAAAGTCACAAATAAAATTGGTGTTGTTTTTCACCATTGTTCAAATACGTTGGCAATTCTTTTATTACATACACATATTCCATAGACACCTATGATAATTTTTGCCCATTTAAAATGTACTATTATTGAAATATATGCCGAAAGGAAAGATTTTTGCTGTAGCATGATGCAGGGACGCAACTGATACTGAGATTCTATGTTCTTGGATGACATTCTTGCCCACATGCAACACTACAACGTTAAACTACACTGCGAATTTAGATGAAACGGACCAAAAGACATTTAATTAACAAAGAAAGCTTCTATACGACTAACGTATTCACTAAAACTTGCTGTAGACATTTTAGACATTAACGTGATGAAAGTGCAATGACAGATAAAAGTAGTTAATATAAGTGGTTCCCCAAGATTGTCGTTAGCTGGACTTATATTAATTTTCTTATTTTTATGCCCCAGAAATATTAATCAACGACAAAGACAACTAAGGCATCATTTCAAAGGGCTTAGCAAATAAAGATATTATGGTACCTTATACCTCCCCGTAGTTCACATTTTGGCGATTTCCGGGAGGCAGCAGTAAAATCAGTAAAACGATATATAAAAACAGTAATTGGTAATACAATTTCAATTTTTGAAGAGTATTATACAATTTTAATCAAGATAGAATCATGTTTTAATTCTAGACCCGTCACTCCACTATCAGAGGATCCTTTCGACATAAACGCTCTCACTTCTAACACTAAACTCCTTTTCTTCTCGGAGACTCATTTGTAGGGTATCAAGTACCACAGTTGATGCGGAAGAAGTATTGCCTATTAAACCGTTGCAGCATCTGTAAAGGATGACACAAGATATTCGGAAAAGATGGAACAAAGAGTATGTTTCAGTCCTTAAAAAGCCTTTCGAAGAGAAGGAAAACACCAGCATTGAAGTTGGGGATCTGATGACCAGAGAAAAAATAACGGATAGATGACCACTTGGAAGAGAGTTGGAGATCCATCCCAGGAGGAGGCCGGCATGTATGGGGAAAGTGTACGCCGCCTAGGTAGCAACCAACCGTACACGAATAAATTTATTATTTAAAATGTACTGTGCGTATCTGCATACGATGTAGACGCGAAAGCAGTAGTAATCACGCGAATCACGTTCATTATTAGTATTAAGCACTCAACATGCATAGTTAAACAAAATTTTGTGTAGTTAATCAATAAAAAGCAAAAAAGAGGCAGCGTAGCATTCATTATTCAAACACGAACATTCATTGCAACGATGTCTTTGGAGGTTTCACCCGACGGCAACAAATCTGTATAGCTGCTGGTTACGTATGAGAAATCAATTTTATGAACAACAATTATATTTTCTTTTTTCCACATTCAAACTGAATTAAAGTCCTTCGCTAAGCAGCATTAGCGTGAAAATACTAAACACGAATTACCGCAGCAACCCCCTCGACATACCCCTAATGAAAAGGAATAGTAATAGTTTTTCCCACGAGAGACCTTAATTAAGTCTACCTCGATATTGTAAATAGTTCAGCTGCACAGTGCGTGCGTGGCATTGCTTATCGAAAAACCTATTCATACCGGGGGATCGTTTCTGCGCATCACGGGGGCCATATTGATTCTTTACAGTCAGAAGCTGTCTCGTATCAAGCGTTCGGATCAACATTTTCCATCTACTCGCCTATTCGAACTTTCATTTTTAGTCAGGTCTCCGTGTCGAATAAGTCATATTACGTAAGGTTTTGCGCGCACAGATATTCCACGCATTTTCGTTCCTCCGTGATTCGGAAGCTCTGTTGTGCGAGCTGCGTTATTACTTTGAAGAGATAAGTCTATGTATGCATACATAATACCTAGCTATAGGCACATACGTACATGCATGTATAGGTGTTTGACGTGTTTTGTCATTTCATTATCTGTATTTAGATATATGTGCATTATATACACGTATATGTAAGCTGTTTACGTTTCGCTTCACGTCCGAAACTGATATGATGTTGTGCGTATTTTTGTTAAGCTGAGTTTCAGGGCTTAGTGGGAAATTTTACCAATACGTGCTTGAAATGTTTATCAGATAAAATAGAAGAAAAAGCTATATTTCGCGTACTGTATGCTTATATGATATTAAAGGAAGCAAATTAGCGCCATTATGTTACACGTTCGTAGTAATTAACGGTTTTCTCTACTCTATAAAATTCTGCAGACGTCCAATTTTCCGGGATTTATTTGTCCATTGGAAAGTAATACATTACAATAAGAAGGTAGTGTGATTCCATCCCTGTGTTATGTGCAACTCACAATTTTAGACTTTAATTTAACTACTACCGAAACCAATAAAAATCTTTAAGGTTGCACACGTATTCTGAATAAATTTAAATTTGCAGGTTTTTGCCAGCAAGATAACTATTAATTGTAACTTAATACTCATAATCTCACAGAGCCTATTAATAACGCTTGCTAATTCTACTAGCTACTTCTAACTAATTTGTCCCTAGGCACTAACATTAAGGTGTTTATTTCACAAAATACACAACGTGATTGTGTGGCTCATATTAATCGGTTTTTGGAAATGAGAAGCAGAAATAAGCGAGTTTTCGTATTCATGTTCATGCAACACTAGAACTTAACTCCAGTTCATGAACATTTCTCTTTCAGCAATATTAGTCTAACAACCCAATAAAATTTTATAATAATTTTAATGCAATGAGGCAAATTGTGGAAGGATATTAACTATTAGATCAGTCTCGTTATGGTCGTGTGCCGCGTTATGGCAGACTTCAAATGTTTGTGTAATTCTATAATGTCGATAGAAAAGGACTTGTGAATCTATATAAAGAAAAGAATTATAGAGCGTATTTTCAGGAATTTGTTCCGATCGGGCGCGTCCTTTTAATAACTTTCAACGAAAACGGCAAACATTTTACTTAGATTGCAAGAAATCTGAAAGAAAAGCGGTTTGTGTTGTTAGTTTCACGGGGACACAACTTATTACCAAACTTTCGGAGCCGTTAGTGCCCTCAGGTCAAGGAATATTAGTTCTCTCAAACTTTGGATGATTCCTTGACAGATGAGAATTCTCCGGGAGTAAAATAACTACTCGGAGATCAAACGAAGAACGCTTATGCAATAATCACAAAGGACTGAAATTTAAACTGACAAGGCATACAAAAGAAAATGTAAGATTTAGAGGTATCAACAAATTAAATAAATATGTGAAACAGTGGCGCATTGGGCTTAAATAACGACGAGAATGCATTTGCTATATAGATTAAATACATCAACTTCATCATTATTAATAGTCTCCCTCCGACTCACCCTCCTTCCATTCAGTATTGTATTAGTTATGTCCATATTCCATTATGAACATGTATGTTTATGTTAGCTGATAAAATGTTGGTAACCAATTCTATATATCTAACAAAACAAACTGATTCGTATCGAGTCCATTCCTGTATTCCGCATGAAGAAATGTTGAAGCACTAGAGGAGAAAGTTACTCTCGCAAGTGAGTGACAAATAAGGACACATACACCGTTACTTTTTGGCTTTATCGAAAACTGTACGAGCGTCAATTTAAATGCCGATACTTCATGTTTACTGAATTTTATGAAGTAAATTATGTTTAATACTATATATAAACTGCGTTAAAAGAAAAGGCGCAAAGAGGAAAATAAAAATTAAGAGCATTGAAGTTATTAATTATGGAGATTACAACGTTAGGATGCTTTTATATTTTATGAGCTTAAGAGCGATATTTCAAAAGTGAAATAAGAAGACCTCGGTTAATTATCTCCTCTTTAAGAAAAATCTAAAAGCTTTTGGGAAATATGCTTCTATATTGTCTTTTTATCTTTAAAAGCCAGGTATTGGAAAATAAAAAATAAGCTGCGCAGTTACTTTAAAACTTTTAAGTCCAGGTGGAAGTAATGTAAGGAAGTATATGATATTCTGATTCCAGACTGCTTACTGCGCAGCACCATTAATTTCTGAAGCATTTTAACGACATATAAGAAACTAGCAGAAAGTGAAATAAATCGTATCACCTTCGCAAACAAAATTGTGTCACCGGGTTATTTTAAAGGTGTAGCAAAAAATCATTCGTGACAAATGTTGCAAAGCACCGCATCTCATATTTCAGTAAGAAGTGAATACCGGTAATTGATACTCACCGATTTAAATGAAACTTTGTATGTTTATGCAGCAATTTGTACGGTGTTATTTTTTTAGATGCCCAATTACTCGTTTTCAGCCTATAGAGCACCCTAAATATAACACTAAAAAAATACTTTAGACAACTTTATAACTGCTTTACCAGTTTCCAAGGACAACTTCTCGCCTCTCGTTTTTGAAATTTTTACTTCAACAAACATATAAAACGCTCGTTGAATTAATGCAGGTTTACTTGCTGGAAAATAGTCTAATTTGCGAAAAAAGAATTTATTGTATATTAGTCCACTGTTAACTATCATCTGATACTATGTATGTATCGTTGTTCACATATTGTTTTCATGGATATTATTGAAACTTATTCCACGTTAGGTACTTCTAATTTATCACTAAATCGTTTTGTTGATCATGCTTTTTTGCAACTTTTTACACTTTTTAAGTTTATTAATGTACACATCTCTACTTCAGCATCGGGTAAACTAACTTCTCTGCATATTAAAGGTTGGTTTATAAATGTATCCCTACCAAATACCGATGGGCCTCAAAGTGTTTTGTTAATGTATTCCTGAAGTGGAGATTTTGAGAGATGTTTAACATTTTTTAATATAAACGTGCAAAAAAATCAACATATTTCCAAAGAAAGCAACAATTATGTAATTACAGTATAGAAGGAAACAGACTTGTTGTCGTCAAGGTTCTTTAGTTTATTTAAGTTTGCATAGCATAAAAGCGAATGCCTGCCATATTTCGAAACTCCTGTGAGCTTTCACTTTATGAGGGAAGCACAGCCTATACCTCAGGGCAATATTTGCGAATAAGCTGCATTTATTCGATGTGCATGGTGCAAACCATTTCTTTATTTTAAACATTTTTATGAAGATTATAATTATTGTACCAACTATGTATCATTACTTTGTTATAATTAATAATTTATATGCATTGTAGATTATGCTGCATCTTCCTAATACATTGTTGCACAATTGCAAGAATTCAATCGTTATGAACAAAATTATTTCTTAGATAAAACTTCTTTGTTTTGGCTAAACAAAGTCGCGAGATTTGATATTTCCATCGTGAGATCTCACAATTTATCGTGAGATCTGATAACACTGTATGACTAACTATTTATTTCGGTCTACCCCTACGTTCCAGGACCACACCACTGCGTGAGCGACAAAACGAACATCTCCACTTATTAGCAATACGACTATTTTTCTTGGCAAATTCACTTCAAAGCAACTGTAGCCGCTGGTGGCCTACTTCTCCCATTTCACGATACAAGCACCTATTGGAGAACTCGAACACAATTGCTTCTTCATCTAAAGTTCATCAACTTCACAACTTATATAATATATCCAAACGCGAACTGGTGTTTCGTGTTTGGTGAAAAGGGAACGCGAAACAATTTGCATTTGTTAACATGATATAATAAACACATTTTCTACACTTCTATCAATCTTTAAATCTGCAAGAAGCAAGGCAAAGCAGCAAATTTTAAAATATGAAGAATCTTTTAATGCCAGGCAAAAAAAGGAGAAGATAACTCGCCGAGCAGATGAAAAGCAATTCATTGTCCGCTTTATTGATTTACATCGAAAACGTGTTATCTACAGGGACGCCATTAGGAGGAGCACTTTTGGAAAGTCGAAGAGGCGCAGACAAACCCTGGCAGGCGGATACCCTTGATTAAGTCGTCGTAGTCAAACATCCATCGTTGATCCTGAAGTCGAATGCACTGATATTAGCGCCCTCTGTTAGGTGACGTAGTTGGCAGAGCGACAGCGGCAAAATTATCAACGCGTTGACAAACACTTCAAGTCTAGTGGACTGACTAAATTCAATGTTCTGGAACGCCCACGCGTAACAAGCCTCGACCTTACCGCATATATCGGCCGCTGCGCCTGCGGTCGGATTTAAATTTAATAACGTGGAAAGTAACAAGGGAGAGGGATAGTTCGGGAAGAAATTGGAAAAGGACGAACAGCTCAGCGTCGCAATAAAATTTGTTTTTCACAGAAGAGCATTGAAGTCGGGGATATTCCAAATTGTGTTTTTCGGTTGCATTTACAAATGAACTAGGTTGTACCTCTCCAACTTTAGTTTAAATAATCTGATTATTATAACGAACTAATTTGAACAAAAATACAAACCGTGTTAATGTACATATAGAAAAGAATAGAAGAGAATAGAACAGAACAGAACAGGATGGAACAAAACAGAATAGAATATAATAAAACCGAACAAAATAGAACAGGATAGAGCTGGATGGAATAGAATAGAACAGCATAGAACAGGATGGAACAGCAGATGGAAGAGCAGAATACAACAGAATATAACCGAATAGAGCGGAATAGAACGGAAAAGAACAGAATAGAGCGAAATAGAACGGAATAGAACAGAATATATGTTGAAGGAAGTATGTTTTTAGCTGTTTGCGAAAAGCCTTACGATTTTGAGCGTGCATTTGAATTTCCGCGTGATATTAGAGTCTTTTGAGACTTATGTTCGAAGGCATTGGAAAAAGTAAGCCTTACTTGAGATTTAGCCGGATAGAGTTTCACAATGATCTTCCCACGATAATGTGTCTTGAAGTGTAACGCCCAGAAACTTTATTAAATCACACTGTTGGCTACTTACTTCGGCCATTTGAACTGTTAAGTTGTCGAGATTCCGCTGCTTTGTATGGAAGGTCATTCGTTTTAATTTCTCAGTGCTTACTGCGAGGCTGTTTTGAGTAAACTAATTACAGAGAGTTTCAGTTATTAATTGTTTGACTTAAGCCCTCAACTAATAAGGATATATCATCGACATACATAATGAGGAATATGATGAGAAGGAATATAGCGATATTGGTGATATACAGTGCCCGACATTTGATTACTCTCGTCCCACAGTTGACGCCATTTCGTTGAAACACTAATGTTTTAGTTAGAATTACTATAAAAATAGTTAAATGGGGTTCCTTGTACAAATCTAGACACCAGTTTGCCTTAACAATTTCAAACACCGATTTTTGAGGATTGTTTTCACTCTAATGGTAATTTTCAAAGCGACAATTGATTGCTCTCATCAAAAAAAAAAAAAAAACAAACAAAAACAAGAAATAGAAATAAAGCAACTATCTTTTATTTTAGTAATGAGTAAGACCTCCTCTTTTCTCAATAACTGCGAACATGCGATGAGGCAATGAAGCAAATAAATTATTTAACAAATTCATTGGAATTGTTTCCCAAACGATTCTTATGGCTAACATCAATTCTTCTCTTGTGTTAAACTGTCTTCCTTCGCTGTAAACTTGTCTCGTCATCCGGCCCCATAAATTTTCTATAACTTCTATAGGATATCGATATTGTTGTCGTTCGTTCATGTGTTGATTATTCTTGCTGTGTCAACTGGCCCATTATCATGTTGAAATGTCCATTCTTTATCGCGAAACTCCAACTCAATATTAGCGATTTGTCTCTGGAGTAACTCCAGGTACTTTTGAGCAGTCTGTCTTTCTTCCAGAATTTCTAGTCCCACTGTTCCTCGACTTGAAATCGCACCCCAAACCATTACTGATTCAGCTCGGCTAGGACGACGTAATAAAACTCGTTCTGCCAACCTCAAACCGTGAAAATAATATTGGAAGCCATGACGTCCATCCAAATTTAACTTTTTTTTCATCACTGAAGACAACTGTTTCGACCTCTACGATTATTGCCATAATTTTTGGATGTTTTTCAGGTAAGCGTTAACTACCCATGTGCTTGGTTCAATTTTTCTGGCGAATTCTCGATTCAAGTAGCCTTCTTGTCCAAGAGTTTGGATTTTTCCACTTTCTTCTAAACATAAAGTTCTTCCACGACCCTTACTGACAACCAAGCACTGTCACAACTTGACAACTATTGTAAAACAATTCTTGACTTGTTGCTAAGCAACGTAGTTTTCATTTATTTTACGGCCCCCAGCTAACTGTAATTAAAAAATATAGTGATAGTAATCAAGTGGCGCGATAGAAATGACAACGAAACTTTAAAAAATAGCAAACGTATTAGCGATTCGAAATCTTGTGGCAAAGTTCAGCGTAAACGTTGTTAAAATGTGTAATCTCAATATATGCTTGGATTTACGAATGTAACCAGTGATCTTTGAACCAAACTACATCAATCACTGTGTGCGAGTAATCAAATGTCGGGCACTGTATAAATTGAGAGGAGCTGCAACGAATACCGAACCCTGGACAACGCCTGTATTTAGTGGTAATGCTGGAGAATCGAAATTTTGAATTACGTTATCACTATTGCGCCGTGATATACGAACAAATTGTATTCGGTTCCGCAAGAAAGACTGAAACCATTCCGCTATTTTTTCTCTAATTTCATACGATAGCAACCTCACTATCAGGATACTATGCACACAATCAAATGTTTTTTTGAGATCGCAGAAAATAGCAACTGAAGTTTTCCTATAGAACTCAAAACGCCCTGATGAGATAGAATAGCCTTTTCTAAAACCGTGTTGGTTGTTCTCAGTAATATCGTTATTGCGCCTACCTAACACGGTATCCTATGGCTCCTGATAAAGCAGATCTTAAAGCAACTGGCCTGTAGTTAGCCATCATCGTTGTATCCCCTTTCTTGTGTAAGGGGTGTAACTATAGAAGTTTTTAAAGTACTGGAAATATTCCTTTTTCTATCAACAAATTTGCGAAGTAGGAAAGAATATCCGCTGGTGAATGACGAAATTCCTTTAAGTCAATATTATATGGTCCGGCAGTAGATTTGTTCTCTAGTTTACTAACGTTCGTAACTACTACATATATGGAAAATGGCAAACAGTATAATGAATTCAAGTTTGACTATGGCGAGGGTGGAGACGCAACATCGGCGAACTGCGTTGCGATAATGCGTAATGAATGCATGAAAAAATTATTGATTGTTTAATTGAACTTTCAGAGCCGGCATCTCAAAAACCATTGAAGGCAATGGCCATATACTATTACAAAGACACCAAGCACATTTTTTCAAATTACTCCCTTGTCTAAGGGTCACAATAACATTAACTTTCTTATAACGGTATACATTAATAAGACGGACAGTATATTATGGACATACGTGTACGCATTTAACATAAAAATGATTTAATTTCTTAATATACGCAAATACTGTAAAATCCACAACGCACAAAATACCCAGGACTGCCGTCCATCGCTCCTTTGTGCGCAATACAATGAACCGCACAATTTTTGGTTTTCATCTTTATTGCATCTTGAGGACAGTTTCATATGGCAATTGATACTAGAGGTGGCGTATCAAATGAGTACACGGAATAATGAGAGCGTCTACGTAGCTGTGAGTGGTACGGCATTATTGCTGTAGTGATCAGCTATTTTTGCTACTGTCATCCTTAGGGCGCGTAATATTAATATATGAACGTTGCGATACATTTAAATGCGTACGCGAATTATGCAGGGAATTATTGAAATTACGTAGTACTCGTGCATTTGCAATTTTTATATGGAAAAAATAGCGTTTGCTCTTATTCTTTATAAGAGGAACTGTTTATTTAACAAATTTATGTTTTACATCTACGGACTGTGTTGTGTAGAGAGTAACTGAATAAATGACCAGATATACAAGCATCACAATAAGAAAATGATCCTGCCTCTTCATAGGAAGATATACTGGAGCAGACGGCTAGTGGCATTTTTTTTCAAACCTGGAGGACATAAAAAAGAACAAGTGCTCCCTTTTTGTACATTTAGTAAATAAGACTTAAGACTTTGCTTTAAATTCACCTTTGGTGCAGCTTGTCCACACAGATTCTCTGCATATTCGACAGATATATAACAACGTGCTAGTTAGGAAGATCCAAAGAACCAACATCAATATTAACAAATATATAAACAGTTTGTATAGCATTACTCTACTTTTTCTAATAGAAATCTACGTAAAATTGAACTCACAGACAAACATTCTGAATGACGACGATTAATGGTTTTTTTTCAGCGCGTGGTATATGTACACGTTATATTAAAGCACGCAACTCCGACATTTAATAACATTGAGTATCTTGTAACCGACGGCGCCGTATGGTAAGGCAGGGGGGCAGTTAATTAATTAATGTTTATTAAAAGTATGTAAAGTGTCTTTTTACTTATTTGTATAGCAAGATCTGAACAGGGAAAGTATTTTGCGTTATTACTATGTAAGTAAGCAACATTTACGCACCTAATGAGTTAATTATTTTTTTTTAGTCTTTTGCTTGCTCTTCTTTGAATTTTGCCAACGACGTCGATGCTTGCAACGACCTTGTATCGAATACGTAGTCAGTGGAAAAATATTTCCCATATTCCCATACAGGGTGACTCAAGAACATTTTCATAAAAACTAACAGCAGATTTTATTCGTCGAAATAAAGAAAAAGGTCTGAATATGTCCGAAAACGTTCGGTAGTATAACAGTCATTTCAGAATCGAAGACTGCTTTTTCAAATCAAGAACATGCAGAAACGCACTTAATATATAGGTAAGCACGAAGAGGTAGCCGACTCTACGCATTAACGTCACCATTCTTTACATCCGACGTTTATCCTTTTACAATAGAAATTATGTGATACTGGTATTTTGAAAGTTTGCGGTGGTGCTGGTCGCACTATTGGTAAAACCGGCAACTACTGAAGAGGGGGTACTGGATTGTATCGATTAGTACCTGAGCAATTGTACATGGAAGTAGGTATTTCTCAACCAACTGTAAGGAGAACTTTATATGAACAATTGTTGTATCCATATCACTTACAACAAGTGCAATGTATAACACCAACAGACCCTGATTATGCATTCATTTCTGCAACATTGTTGATGAACCTATCTTTACTTGTAGAATATTGTTTAATTGTGGTGTTTTTAGCATGAGAAATAAACATATTTGGGGGCATGAAAATCCACACGCTACATAGCAGAGATTATCAGCGAAGATTTTCGTTTAATATTTGACCACACTGCCGCGTATTTATTCGTCTCATGAGAATGGGTTCGTGTTGCCTACTGGTTTCCTAGAGAGTCGACAAAACACGAGTCCGTCCAGTCTCTGCTAATTTCGTGAAGTGCACGGAAAGTGCGAACTTTAGTGATCACTTAGTAGGAACATATGTAATGCCGTCCTAGCTAGGTGGATACCCTTATCAGCAGTTATTGGAGAACACAATGCCAGAACTCCTAGAGGCGGTTCCTTCGGCGATCCGTGTTGTAATGCGGTTACAAGTATGATGAAGCGCTGGCACATTAAATAGAGATGTTCGCGAATAGTTGAATGTTGAATATCTAGATAGATGAATTGGTAGAGAAGATCCCAGAAACTGGCGAAAATGCTCATCAAACCTTACCCCTCTATAGGTTTTTCTTTGGGGTCATCTAAAAAATCTAGTATACGAAACAACGGTGGATACGAAAGATTTATTTGTAAAAATTTTAACTGCTTTCGAAATAATTGAAACTGCATCTGGTACATTTGAGCGCGTAAACGAGGACTTGGTGCGACGATTAAATTTATACACTCAAGTGGCGGCACTTTGAAACAATTGCCTTAGTTTTGTATTTAATTTATCATTTATAACAATTTTCGTTGAGACAAAGTAACTTCACACGATTGCTAGTAACGGAATATGATTTTCATTTCAATTTCTAATTAAACAAATTAATTCAAATTAACCGTATGCCTATTCAGACTTTTTGCTTTAGTTTGATGGGTAGAATATACTGTTAGTTTTTGTCAAAATGTTTTTGAATCACCCTATGCAAGGATACAATCTTAATGGTATTATTGAAGAATTGTGATCAAATAAGATGAGTGACATCCTTTTCAAAAGAAAACAACGCCTAAGATAATGATACGGTTAATAAGGGGGGGCGCTAATAGTATGTAATGGATACTCTTAGATTTGAAATTGCAAAATCGACTAACTTATTAATCTTGCATATTGTATATAAGTCTGTGAGTACATAAAGTCAAAATTAAGCGACATTATGTAACTGTATATTGAGTTACTTATTTTGAAACGGATCGTAACGAAATTTACTCTGCTTAACTGATTAGTTTGTTGATACGACACGAAGAACTTCGTGTGTATCAGCAACATTTTACACTTACAAACATCTACATTGCCTCTAGATACCTCCCTTCCCTGGTATAGATAAGCTTCATATCCAGACCGCAGTAGAAAACTTGGCATCACCGTGCTGTGCTGGCGTTGTCTCAAAAGTAAAGTAATTAGATAAATTGTAGCGTCAGAAGCTGAGTTTCCTTTTTGAAGTCGTTCACATATACATACATACTCGTACACTTTGACAGCTCGAAGTGTTGGCTGAATGAAAAGCGCGTAATTAAGGCGAAAAGTTGCACATTCGAAAGGGTGAGAGAAATAAGTACGTCCGGAGAGCGATAATTACGTAATGGAAAAGAATGGGCCGGATGTCTGCTGGCATACAAAGCGAGTGTTGTTGAGATGGAAAATCATTTAGATAATTGAATCGACAGGAAACTAAACTATTTTTATGTTGTGACAAACTAAATTAGAAGTGGGTGTAGTGGATTGTACAACATGTTAGTTGGATACATGTAAAGGAGATACAGAAGGTTTTAAAACACTTTTGATTCTATTTTCAAAATTAGCCTATATTAAACACTTTAATTAGATATGCTCTTTTTTTTTTTAATTATTAATTAAGATATTTACTTTAATGGAAAAAATATCTATTTGAAAAAAATGTTACTGTATGTGTATCAAATAAGACTGTTAATGTTGAATTTATATTTTTCTTAAATGAGGAACTGAGTTTAATTTATTGTCTCTAAGACTCGGGACTCTCATGCTTCAGTATTTGGGTTTTACTACACTAATGTACAGCAAAAAAAAACTAAGATAAAGTCTGCAGCGTCCTTCTCTTTATTTTATATTTTCCATTTTCCCCCATAAATGCAGAGTGATAATTTGAGAGGCTCTTCTTATACATTGTTACTTATATATACAGTTCATAGAATAGCTTTATGTATGTTAAAATAAATTACGTCAGTATGGTATCAACAGAGCATTTAGACGAAAGAATCGCCATATCTGGTGTTACTCGGCTGGCGATCTAATACAGCGCACATATGTATTTCGGCAGTTTATAGAAGCCAAACACCTTTTTTCTTGTAGTTTTTATTGGAGGTGGCAACTTTTGCGATTTGGATTTGAAGATTAAGATATCACAGGTACCAAACATTTGGCCAAAAACAAAACTCCAATTTTACAATTACTAAATTTAATAATCCATTCAAAATTAGGTATCGGATAGAGATTAAATTAGGTTTCTGTATTCATATCAATTTAATAAAAAAAAATCAAAAATTTTTTTAACGAAATATAATTTCAAAACTTTAAATAAAATAAACGTTAATTCGTACACACACAGTGTATTTAATTTTCTCTAAATCTTTTTCAATTTGGAGAGAAACAAGTAGATTCCATAATACAAAACATTAAGAAACCCCGAATATTCAACTTTTATTCATTTTTAAAAATGAGTCTCATTACCATACATACAATTCGTTCGCAAAATATCTATAAGCAAATGTATGTTCGGAATTGCTCCCTTTCTGCCGTATCGTTCTCGCTTTGTTTACACAGAGCCATTCCACCAATGTGGCTTGAACATTTGCACATCATAGTATGTGATATATAGGAGTTCTTAGAACAATTGAGCTTGATAGAACATTGGGCTGCCTTTGAAAGCATGTAAAAATCGTAGGGCGGTCTTGATTTGGTATTTTATTTTCCGTAAAGTTCTGTACTGTTAATTGATGCTTTTGTATAATGTTTATAGTTAGAACCAGATTTGAATGCAGAACAGACTCAGAACGTAGGCAATGAATAACACACAACCGAAAGTATCGCAAGCAATAATATTAGAGACAGTATAGTAGCGAAAAAATTAGTTTAACGAGATTAGGCCGAGGCCGAGGATCGAGGCCGAGATTAAAATTTCAGCCAATGAAATAATATTGTGAGATGTCGATTGCATTTATCGATCAAAATAAGAACATATTACCTAAATATAACAATTCGAGCACTTAATAACAATTTAGTTGCAGATGCTTCAACGTAAGCCTTATTCTACTTTCTTCTCCCTAAGTGTCGTTAAAACGAAATGTTTATGTAATATAGGTATCAACTTTTATTTTATTGAAACTTAAAGACAAAAAGAACATATTTGCTTTCTTATTTAACAATTATTCAACCATTTCAAGATTAAATTGACAATTCTTTAGATTTTGTATGATTTAACAAACAAAATCATCTGTTCCTTTCTCTGCAAGTTGAAAATAAATGTATTTCCAAAAATAAATCGAACATGGTTTCCATTATCATTTATTTAAATTAAGCGAAAACATTTGCCAAAAAATATTCACCGCTCTTAGTGGCTAGTTTGGAAACATTTCAGTTGTTTACAAGTTTGCGTTATAGCGCCTCCATTTATTTCCCATTTTTGGCACCACGATCACGAGATTGCCAGTATCGCCCTTTAAAATAAATGCATTTGTTGTCGAAGATAATATTGAACTATTGTAATATTCGACATATTTGAAATTTAAATTCACGGTACTTATTATAGTTCTTATTCGGTGTATACACTTTTTACCCCTGCGTATAAAACGTGTAAACTCCAATTGCACCAGTGTAGTTGCACGGGTCCCGAGAAACAACTTTCGTATAACTGCACGCAGGCGTCCGAAGGCCTAACAAACGCATATTTTTACAGTAGTTTCTCGGAGTAGTTCGTGTAGGCCGATCAAACAAACTTATCTAAAATCTTCTTCCAGCGGCCAAGGTGATAATACCTGTGACCAGCGTCTAGATATCGCCGGTTGATTGTACAGAAGCCCTACTGGCCGAGAAGTCGAGTAAAGGGTAAAGAATCTCCTTTATCTCGCGGAGAAGGATACAATTGGCATTCTGTTGTAGCCAAAAGAGCCACATATAAAGAGCATAGAAAATTACGTGGTATTGCACCATAATCATAACGTATAACGGTACACTGTGTGCACCACGAAGCAAGGGCGTTGACCACAGCTTAAATAATAGTTTCAATAAGTTATAAAAATGCATCTAAAGAGAAGATGGTCTGCATAGTCAGGAGAACCATAAGTTAGGACCACCATTACTACCAGGAGGGCCAGAAGACGATGACTTCTCGCTAGCGACATGCAGTCGATTTTTTGGCAAACGGACCGCACCCATCATTGCGCTAAGTCGCACACATGTATTTTTCTACTTTTTAATTCAAACTTGTTGCTCTGATTCGTTTAAAATATATATTCCTTTTGTCGCAAATTTTAATAGTATAATAAAATTAACATTCGTTTTATTCTATTTTCAGGGGCTATATTTTCAGTAATAAATTATATTTTGTGTACTTAATATCCATTACTATTAGCTACAATATCATTTATAATTTTTCTTCTTTTGTAATAAAACATTGTTATTTTAATTTAATTCTTTTATTTCTTAGTGCATGGCTACTAATTACTCGAGAACCACTCGACCGGAGAAGCTGAGGAGCTACATTATTTAAAAGGGTCTACCATTTATAATTAAAAATAAATATAGTAAGTAATCGTTCACTTTACGATTTTGCTTAGATTGCAATCAGCACTGCTGCGTCATATATTAAGCAAGAAAGTAGTAGTATTTTAATTTCTTGAAAATTCAATACTATTTATTCTTATACATTCATTCAACTTGAGTTTGTTCAGATCTTGCGCGACAAACACGGCATGTAAGCGTAAGGTCAATTAATATGGTTTCCTTTCTTAACTTCTTGGCTACACATACCTTGTTAACGTATTGCCAAGACACCACTTATATCGTAAATCTAGACGAAGAATAAAAAATCGTGAAGAGAAATATGACTTCAAAAGCATGCTTAAGAATAAATTTTACAAAATTCAGCAATATTAAATAGGCTTTTACCGCAATATTGAAATAACATTTTACAGTAATTTGCTAATTTGCGAAGGAAACCTTCGTAGCACTATGTATAATAACACTGTTTGGATAAAGCAAACCATATAATCGTGAATAGACTGTCAATTGTAAACAAATTTCCACTTCGTCGAACCAAATACGCATTGCAAACACTAGGTTTCAACTTCAAATAACGAAACAGCAAAATCCAGAAACATTCACAAATGTTTACACCATTAATCCCATGCTATACTTTAAGTTACCACACATTATTTTAAACTTCGAAATAGCAAATTATTACGCTTAAGGTGGGTTGTGACTTATGAATAAGAAATCCTTTCCTTCACCAAAGAGGCATTTTAAGAAGAGAATGTATTATATTGCGCCTAGTAAATATTATATATACAAGAAAATTACTCCTGTTAAATACACAGACCCGGAACGTGCATTTATTTTCTTTCGATCAGAAAACATTTTGTGTGCTTCTACGTCAAAACAACTTGCTTTCTGTTACACATGCAATCTGATCCTTCATCAAGTCCCCCGTCAATAAATTCTGTCACCTCCAAAGATAGCTTTTCCATAATGTGCAGTATCCAGGGAGTAATAATTTACATATGGATTTGTTAGTACCTTCGATCGTGATGTGCACTCACTAATAGTTTCGGCAACGTTGAGCAGCATTTTACATTCATGTCGTAAAAATATCGCCAAATGACACAAGGTCGTAATATTTAATGACTGGTCTTCTATGGAGGTACTATTACGCAAAAATTACGTAATAGAGTGTATGTGGCAAGACAAAGATTGAAATTTATAAAGGGTATGCTGCGTGTGTACTTTTTTCAAACGAAAGTAAGAAAACTTATTCAGGTATTGAATTGGTTGTATCCTAGTAGGCATACTAAATGATTATTTTAAATTTATACTATATAAATTACTATAAAAACTAGATATAAATAATACAAATGCCGCGAAAGGATCTGAAGTTTACAGAATGTTTCTGTTTTATGACTACCTCATTTTGTAGTAAAACTGCTATAAAATGGAATTTTATCAAGGAAGCGCTGACTGGTGAATTTAATGACTTCCACACTTAATTGAGCGTTAACTTAAAAGTAATAAGGATAATTAATATTAATTCTTTGGCAGATCTAACTCTCCAGAAATTTATTATACCTGTCGGAGGCAGACGGTTTATCTCAGATATCGTTTAGATATCCAAAATTCAGGGATATTTCATAATCGGCAGTAACAAACGCTTTCCTAGATTTTATTCATTTTACATTTGGTTTATTGTTGGTCCAAAATATCAAATCCAAGTAGTAATTCTATTCAATTTTAAAGGCAGGTTCTAATAACTTTTTATATTGATACCCCGTTTCTTATTGGCTTGGAGAATATATTCTTTAAAGATTATTAAAATAATCTTTATAATGAAAATACATTTTTTACATAAAACACATTACATTTGGCGAAATGCATATATTTTTTGTGTTTTTTATGAACGGAAAATATTTAGTTTAAAAATTGGAAGTTATGGTTGCAATATTTCTGACATTCTTTTTGCTTAATTCTTAAAATATAATAAGGTATAAATAATTCTTTTCAAACGTTACCAAATATAAATACCTACATAATCTATACGAGAAATATCTAGATAAAAGCATCGATTGTTGCTTTTTATCTGTATATAAAAATAGATTAAATATTACGTTGTAAACTACTAACGTTACCATTGTCACAACTTTGTTAATTTCCAACAAATCGCTATTCATATTTGTACTTGGTAGAGGCGCATGAATGCCAACGACTTGCAATTCTTCAAGAACATTGATGGCTACTGAACGAGACCTGGCTAAAGTGACGGCCCAACTGGGTGTATAAGCTTTTTTAAAGCTTGCCATAACCTCAGGAGCCTTTCAGCGTGTCAATTGTGCGTGCAAAGTTTTACATAGCTTTGTTACTATCACTCCACTGCTTGTTGATTATCCGAACTGCGAATATTGACTCGGGAGTGAACCGGTATAACCAAGAAAGTTTTTTCGTCCTAGCGGGACTAAAACACACAGCGCCTAACTCTGACCAATCAAGGCCCTCTTACCAATGGATCACCTAACCGTTAAAATCAATAAGATTGCTAGACATGTCTAGCTTCAGAGATATTCGCCCAATTTTCGTGGATGAGAATAATTTTTGTGATGCAAGCGGATAAACATCGAATGCTGGATACACTGTCTATAGGACTGCGGTATGTTAGTATCCCTACTTACTCATTTTTGGATACAGTACAGAATACGGTTATGGATAATGAGAAGGTGAGAGAGATTCCACAGAATTTAGGTCACAGTCTGCATCCTCCGTAGGCTGACAGCTAACCCACTGCCTTGGTATGTACTTCCAAAGGAACTGTTTCGGTGTTTTTTCTTCAACTTGGCAGCCGCTGCATGACAGGTCTCCGGCTAATCCCATCTTGTGGAGTCCATCAGGATTACCGTTGTCACCCTACATTAATATTGTTGGGCTAGAGCTCTGCGGCGGTCTAGTAGCAGATTCGACGTTATTGACCGACTGAAGACTAATGCTATTTGCTTGCTGGTTGATGTTTCTGTCTGTAATCTTAAGGTCACTTAAACAGTGTGGTGCCGGGGCCACCGGCGAGGTTTTCGTCTGGATAGCGCTGATTTCCTGATGGCATTGATTCTTTTAGAAGCCGCTATGGTTGCATTTGTCTGTTGGCTGAAGTGTAAAACAACATGATTACTCTGGGAGAGACATTCCAGGTCCTGCTCAACATTCTGCGGCACTGTTCAAACGCAACTGGTTTTGTTGACCTTATGGTCAATATGCGAGATCTACGACAGCTTCCTGTTGAAAATGATATCAAGATATTTGATCAACGAGCTGAAGCTAAACGGTATATAGAGTAAAGGTCGTCTCATCTTGCTTATCCTTTTCCTTGTAAATGGGACCATCTTCGTCTTAATTGGACTATAGTTGTTGGTCCTTACACCAGGATTCAACACTTTGCACTTTGCATACGCTAATAAAGTATGCTTTCATATTTAACGCTTATACAATTTATTTTTTGATAGTGAAACGTAAGGCACTATAAAACTTGTTAAATCGGGTGTGGTAGGTTTATCGATTGAGGATTACTTGCCAGCTTATTCTTTGTGCGCTATTTACAAGCAGTTTTCTTTTTCCGAAAATACTGAGTTTAAAATTTAAAATTTAACATCATAAAAAGTTAGCCATCTTGTAATTGCTAACTTTCTAACGTTCCAGGGCTAATGCAGTTATGATAATATTAAATTACGAACTTAAAACGTTAGGGCTAACTCGTTTAAAACCATGCTGAATTTTAACTAACCTGCAAACATTTGACGAACGTTCCGAGGGTTATTAAATTTTTGTTGGAATCCGTTTAGAAACAGCCAAGCGAAAACTTCCTTCGTACACTCCACTTCCTAGTATTTATGCGGGACCCGAATTAACTAGAAACAAAGCGCGCAATTGTACACAAACATTTTGGAACACAATAAACGATCTCGGAGAACGGAGCACGGAGCACGGTCAAAAAATTATTTTAATAAGTTTTCGTTGCTGCTAACTTAATAAAAACAGCGGACAAGAAAATGGGAGAAATGTACCGAGATTCGGTGGAAAGAAAAACAGTGCAAGGAACACCTCGGAAAGAGAAAAAGCGAAGTTCATTCGCGTGGAATTACGAACAGATCCTTTCGCATTAGACCTCGTAAAAAATTACTTATTTAAACAGAAATTTATGCGTTCTAAGCAAAGCTTAATTGCGAGTTAACGCTTCGGTGTTATTTGCTTAGTTAAGGTTTTTATTTGGATTGATCTTCGAGTGGTTAATTGGATTTGTGTTAATTGAAGTTGATAAAAAGCTGCCGAATGTCCTACAATATATATTTAGTCAGAGCGATAAATATTTTCTAATAAAAAAGTATAAAACAAAGGTATCTGTAAGACATCGTTTGTCTCGTTTTGCCAGAAAGAGCTCTATAATTAGAAAAGTACGTCTTAGTACAAAAAATAGGTGAAAACAGATTAAACTATAACCTCTTCAATCAACATTAGTAAGTGATGCAAAACTAAAATCTAAATATATGGAAAATTGGCACCTTTCAGTGAAAGTTTATGGTATCCAATTTAAAATTAAAGCAAGATTTAATTGAAAATATTTGTCATTTTCAAAGTACACGCTTCGTTCCATGAACATCGGTTACGCTAACCAAGCTCATTAATTACAAGAATATAAAATTTCCAAATTCCATAACGGATATGAAAATAGGAGTCGCCAATAGCAACGGTTTGCATTCCTTCCTCTACCTTAACATTATCATCGCTTGGGGTCACAGCAACGGCCTCACAGTCATTCCCCTAAATTCATTTTAAATGGAGCGGTCCGGGATTGTAATGAAATTATCTCTGCGATAAATAGATTTGCCGCACCACTTCAAGGAACTCGAGGCTAGGGGCAATTTCAGAGTTAATTCTAGTACTGAAAGAAACAGAAGGTCCCTGTACACCTTACATTTTTTATTACTAACATCGCCATTTTCTCTTTTAATTCTCTGACGCTCAACATGCTCAAAGTGAAAATATTCTAGCTTTATTACACCAGGACTTCACTATATAAATGCAATAAGTTTCACGTCACACTATTCTTTCTTAGTAAAACGATCAACGTTAACTTCCCTTCGCTGTTAGCCAACAATTGCATATGTATTCAGTCTGTAGAGCATCCTCATCCTTGCGGTAACGAAAATGTCTCAATAAAGTTTAAATTCGAGTAAAAATGAACACTAATTACCCAAGTTGTGCCAGGCACATCAAAGCTTAGAATAATTAGTAGGAATAAAGAGTATGCTTTTATGTAAGTGTACATGATCTTGACCTGGAGGTCTAGTGGTAAGAGGGTCTGCGCCTGATTTGGTAAAGTTGGGCGCTGTGCCTTCGGTTTAAATTTTCTTAGTGGACCTGGCACAATCCCGAGTCTCTCCTGACGCTTGTATGCATTGCACAGAATTTAGCTTTAAATTAGATATGGGTCTTTTTAATTATCCTTTCTTTCCTATCTAATTTATAAACGTTGGGTGGAAGATTAAAACCAGCTTTGTTGCGATTTGGATTCAACCGTTTAATTTTAAATAAAAGTCATCATTCGCATGTTGGGGAGCATTAATTGCACTTCACCCCTTATGGCGACGGGGTGATAATAAAGTCTTGAAACTATTTATACATACAATTTACACATTAATAGGTTCCTGAGCTTATAACAAGCTTTAAAGAGCTTATATACTCCATTGGGTCGTCACCACACGTTAAATAAAGCATTATTTGAGTTAGTTTAAGCCTTCTGACTACAGGAAGTTCCAGTATTAATCTCCCTCCTCTTGGTGATGGATCAACTGGGATTCCTTTTTAAGGAAGTTAAAACGCAAAGAATACAAAGTATACTTCAAGAGAAAACTTACTGTTTACTAAGATACTGATTTAAAATTTGGTTTATTCTTAGTATAGAAGTGCCCTTGTAAACACCAGGAAGATGAATCTGTTCCGCGCTAAGAAAAATTGTCTAATTAAACTTTTAATTTATTACTTTAATGTATAGATAGATTGTGGATATTAAACCCGTGATACACCTACAAATAAAGACATTTTGCTGTAAATATGCTAACAATAGATAAAATAAATTGCTGTCCTTATTAAACAGTATAATTGCGAATGAAAACATATTAGGCAAGTAAACAGTTCACTTGCAGTTGCTAACAGGTTGGTTTTCATAGGCGAAACCAGAATGCTTGCCGTAGTTGATTTTATTTCATTATAATAAACTACTTGAACCTAATCGATTTCATCGATCTGTCGTAAGACTTTGTCTTCAAATTTGCTCATTACGCATCAGACGGCTCATTTGTGCTCACTCCATGTTATTTCCGTTTTCAGTTTTGTCTTGTTCAACGACGACATCGTAATCTCTACATTCGTTTCGCTGTGCATCATAGTTGTGACCGAATTTTCTTGATCAGTCTTTGAAGGTGTGCAAAAACGCAGCGCGGTCTTGATTTGGTATATTACATTCTTTAATAATTTTGCACTGTTAATGGATGCCTTTGTATCATTTTTACAACTAAAAACAGATTTCAATGCAAAAGACATTTTATAACACGAAGCTGAAAGTATCACAAGCCGTAATATTGGAGGCACAGTGGCGAAATATTCAGCTTAATGACTCTAATAAAGATAACTTGAGTACAGTCACAATTTATTTCATCGAACAGTTTCGTCAGTGGCTGTTATTAATATTTCAATAAAATAATATTTAATAAAAAGAATAATTAATGCCAACATGTTAGTATTTAAATGTAGCAACAATTAGAGTATGTAATAATAATGCAATTGGATGCTTCAATGTAAGTCTTAAATAGAAAAAGATCATTTATGCAAGTAATTGCCTCATATATTTGCTCTTTTATTTGACAATTATCCAACAGTTTCAAGATTAAATTGATAATTATTTCAGTTACTATTAATTAACGTTTGATTTAATAAACAAAATTACCTCTTTCTTTTCGTTATATGAAAATTTACACGCATTTACATGAAAATGCAAACACGTTTTGATAAACAGTGTTGTTGTTTTTCTTTTTCACGCAAGAATTCCTTACATTAAATAGTGAAAATGTTGGCTGCTACAGATAGGCAACTATAATTGATGACCTTTCATAGTTTAAATGAATTACTTTTCTATCACCAACAGATTTAATACGTCGTCACAAGTAAACAGTTTATGCGCTCTTAGTTCCCTAGTAAGTAAATAAATTGTGTTGCTACTAGTATCCACTTATTAAGCAAAATAGTCTACGTGCCGCAGAGAACAACAGTGAACAAGAATTTTCCTTTTGTTGTGGCAAATAAAGGGTTTTTTCTGACTCCTATTTTATTAAAGTTTTGTGGTTATTAAATATTTAATATCAGAACGAAAAATTTTTCTTAGTAAAGAACAAGTTGTTTAATTCAATCACTGAATAATTGATCCTTACATTTATCTATTATGCTATAAAATACATACATAGATAAAAAATCATTTTTCATAGATCTATAACGACCATCCTGTGTGTACGCTTTATTGTGGCAAACAAAATTGCTTATTTTTCTTACAGGTTTAATCTCGCAAGTGGAGTTTCATAAATCGTAAAGCTAACAGATAGATAGGAGAAATAACAGACCTTGGCTCTACTTTACACCTTATCTTGAAATATATCCCATAAATTTTGTAGAAAATTATTACCTTTACTAATAGCTTCAGTTTGCAACTCTCGAATACTTTCGTTGAGGTTCAACCTCTCTCATCTAAAAACGTGCTTCAATAGTGCATCCATAGCCCTCCCTTCTCTTAAATTGCTATCATATCCCAAAGTAAATCAGAAAATAGGCCACTTGTTTATCAAGAGACGACCAATATTGAGTCCATTAGTACTGAACTATCCGAGAAAATGACGAGGACGTTAGAGAGGAGAAAAGATGGAAACCGAGAAGCACCTTTCCGCTGACGCGATAAAATTGAATCGATCGTCCTTCTATTCAAACGGCTGCATAAGTGTGTGAGTGTACGAGCGTCTGTGAAAGGGGAGTATGTAGCCCGTAATTTGTAATGGGAGGGATTTTAAGTATGTCGAACAGATAGAACAAAATCATTTGCGCTCTACCAAGGAGGTAATGCGTTTGTGATGGCCATGTATGGCAGACTTATTGCAAGAATGTTATCAGTTGTTTTAACTTCCTGCGAGCGCTACGACCTTATGCAGTTATCTCGGTTTTTTTTTTCTTCGGTCGTTTTTTCAGGTTTTCCAGTTGCTGCAATTGAGTCTGAATGCCGCCTATATAAATGTGTACGTTGAATTTATGTTATTGCTTTTTTCACGATAAGTCTCTTCGCGTTTCGTTTGCATTGAAATGTAATATAAATTCCAAAAAGGGAAGGATTCCTGAAACTAATGGAATTCTATGACATAGTCCCACTACATGTATTGTATCTAGCTTTCATATGAACAAAATTTAAAAATCTTGGGAAATGTGCCTATATTGTAACATCTTGCTAACATAGTAGCAGACAATAAATAAATAAACTAGTACAAAACAGAAGGAATTCATAAATAAATTATGTACAGGATGATATAGAAGAATATAGTAACTATCAATGGATAGATCAAAAATATTCCTAACTTTCCAAGACAATTACAGAGACTGGCGGAACTAACAAGCGCTAGCAATCCGAAAATTTCGATGAAACTTTAGAAACTGAAGGAGTACCTTGGTATACCGATTTCGAGATAAGCACCTTAAAAAAATGGAAAGTATGCGTGCGCGAACCCCATTATATATATATTTTTTCCAAAAATAATCTGCATCATCCTTGAGACTGTAAAATTATTTTCTAAACAATTATATCTGTTCCGACATATTTACAAAAACTAAAAAATTCTGAAAATTTTGAAAAGGGGCCCATATCCCACGATCGGGTGATTGATCTGAAAATCAAAAATTGTGTTGTTCACATACCAAGGCATTCTTTCAGTTTTTGGAGTCTCAGCGTAATCTGAATTTTTGGGTTGTTCGTTGTTGGCTGTTTCCCTTGTTCGTCGATTTCTACATTTTAAGCATTCTTCATTTGGTGCACTGTACTCTAATTAGTTTTGGATGTAATTGCATTGTTTTTAGGTTAGTTTTACCGGGGTTTACAACATTGCTTATAGCTCGTATAAGTCCGGTATTATCAGAGGTTAAACCCTGTAATTTGTGAATTAAATGATTGGTGTACAAATTTAATTCATTTACCGGAAACCTAATCAACTGACTCAATTGAATACTTGGCCTTCTCCCGTCAAAATTATCTATTCAAAAAATATTGTGATTTACTAAGCTAAACCCTTTTATTAAATCAAGTGTGCTTATGCTACCAATAAAACAATCATCTTTCATAATGAATCTCTCTCAGTGCTTTGTCATATTGTACAACAGCTAAATGAGGCAGACGATGAGAATCCGAAAGTTTTCAATTAACAGGTTTTCTTCTTTCAGAAAGATATAAACAATCGGAATTGTACCTAGAGACAATAAGCACACTCAAAAAAAGAGGCTAGAAAAAACAGTGTAATGTAATAGATCATCTGCCGTCTCGCTACGAAACATAGAATATCGCATGTCAGATACGATTTAAGCAGAGAAATGGATGCGAAGAGTACGCTAGATGCGTGACAGCCTATCGTTCTCACCACCGTCTTTCCGTGTGCACGATTCTTGGGAAAAAGCGTCGCCTACAACATTTTGGCGCAATTCAATTTTTCCAGTGTCATATTCGGGATATGTCGTTTCGTCAGAATTTAGGTATCCGAATGAGGTTATGCCATCTCAACACATTTAGATATACTTTTTGCAAGAACATGAGTAGTGACTAGTACTAGACGTTCGGCTCTTGTAAGGGATTATGAGACATTGCGCGTTTTGAGGTCTAGCGTATTTACTTCATGGTGGCTTGAAAATGTCACCGACATATTCGCTAGACAATCAGGGCTCTCTCTTTATTTTGTTCTCAACTGTATCCAAATTCATGTCACAAGACATTATTTAATTAGTTGGAATAACAATAATAACCAGTTTTATTTATCCCGCATAAAGAACGGCTTCCCTTTCACTAAATACTTAACATAAAAGGAGTTATTTGAATTTTTATTCATAATAATGTAGACAATTGATGATGAATTAAAAAAACTAATTGCTGCTGCCAGAAATACTGTTGTATATTGAACAGGGATGCTATTGGAGACCATCACTAATCATATTCCTATTCGAAACAAAACAGTACACATATTTTGAACTTGGCCTTTGGCTCTTGTTTTAACTACCAGCCCTTTATGAACAAAAAGCTTTCCAGTTAAAAATTTCTCAGTGGTTACCCATATTGTTTCCTAATAATTAGATGATGTAAATACCTCTTTCAAAATGTAAGTAGCAATACCTGTTTTTCCTATTCAAAGAAACTATTGGAATTATTGGCAAATAACTCGAATGTGTTGAGATGATACAAATATGAATGAAATGTAGAATTAAAATCGTTTTATTTTCAATAATTTACATAGAAAAGAACTAATGTAAATTCTCAGTGTGTATGTGTCAACTTCTTTCGATCTATGAACATTGTAAACCCTATTTGATCAGTGCTATAATGTAAAGCCTCTTTAAATCCGCTTTGCCTTTGGTTCTACTTTTCCTTTTCTTAGTCTCCAAATGATTTTAACTTCTTTTGTCGGTCATCAGAGTAGTGTTAATCCAAGGACTTTTTCCATATTTTAATGGTCGGGGCATCGATAATCGTATGTGAAGCTACAAACGACATTAGGCATTATGTTTTGCCCGATTTTTGTGTATTTTTAACGAAAGTTATTATCAAATTATTAAAATGCCAGAACTCGAATAGTAACAAATTATCCAAATTCTAAAAAAAATGTAATTTTGTTATTAATTGGAAATTCAAATTACAATTATATAAAACAATAATATTTGATACAAGTGCGCCAATATCAATATCTCAGTATAATATTTAAGTATTTTCTATTCCAGATGGAGCAAGCAAACCTATTTCGTAACTGTTAACTACCTTTAGCAGCCTGCAGCAACTAGTTTGCCAAAGATGCTGCTACTTCCTGTAGGAGATTTCTGATATACCAGACAACCAGACATTGTTTCATCATGTTGTGAAACAGAAATGTAGATTCATAGCAGTGTAGCAGTAACCTTGTAGAAGGTTTTTCAAATATTCCGCTTCGAAAACCATTTCTTTGCTTTAGATTATTACTTGTGTTAGTTATAGATTAATAATATGAAATAGGTTTTAATTGTTTTTTTTTTTATTCGACAGGGTGATTGGTACATAGATGTATTCCTTCAAGGATGTGTTGAGCAGTCGGATGAACCATAATATAATGCATTATACAAATCGTTCTAGTTTTAGGGACGTCGTAACTTTTACAATCTCTTTGAAAATAGTTTAACTATTACAGACAATTTTTAAAATGCAAAACACAGTAGTACTTTTTTGCACTATCTTCATTTCCTCTAAGGAGAGGATTTTCAAAGAAATCATAAAAAGTACAATATCTCGAAAACTGGCACGAATTATATAATGTATATTATGGTTCATTCGATTGCAAATGGGCTCTGCTACTACATACTTAAAGAAGTTCGAGTACTAGTCATCCTATATAAATCACAATGTAATTCGTCTTATATTCTAAATTCAGTAATTTTGGTACTATTACTTCTACTTATTAGGTTTACTAAACTAATTGCTAAAAATGTGTATAAAAACAACAAAAATACAACGAAATCCATGAGAGAAAGTTTATTTGAAAATTGAAGTATGTAATAGTACGTAATAATGAAAAAACATCAAATTTAATGTATAATTACCCCACAATACTCTTCAGTATAATTTTATGCGCATCTGTGTGTAATTTTATAAATTACCTATCGTTCGTTAGACACGACGTCTAATTTGTTAGTAAAATTAAAATTTGTGCTGTTGTTTGTGGCGTAAAACGTCATACAATAGTATAGAAAGTTGCATCCCTTTATCGTTTGCACTATCCTACTTGTGAATGTCGTCATCAAAGTATTTTTGGAAAGGTAAAAATTATGAAAATATGTTGTGGTCAAAACAGTCGCTATATAACAATATCATGGTTATTAAATTAATCTTTGAACTTTTTTACAATATGACTATAATATATAAATCTTCAATTAGTAGTGCCAACTGTAAAATACTATAAGTTGTAGAAAGTTATATAGAAAGCATTTACACGTTTAATGTGCATAAGTCGCTCTGAAGGAAAATTGCTACAAAAAGTAACAGCTTTCCTAAACTGCTAACCAAATCCAGTCGTAGCTTTTACCGCAAACGAGCAGTTCTACACATCACTAATTATTAACGTCCTTCTGCATAAAAAAGTCAGGCTCCATTTCCACTTCTGCCTCTTCCTGACAGTTTTTCTTACTCAGTTAATAACGTTCGCAAACACAAACAAAACGGATCATTGCTGCCGTAATGATTGAAACTTTGAAAGCAGAGCTTCTTCAAAGTCGCTTTTAACTGTCTGTCACATATTTTTCGTCGGCCTTTTTCTTGGTATTTTCTTCGATCCTGTTCGAAACGACGCCGACGTCAGTATCCGATTAAAATATCCAGCGCATTTATTTTGGATGGATTCGCTACGGTTTTCGAACGCTTAAATATAAAGCTTTCACATTCTTTCTGAACAAAAATGTAAGATATAAAAGTATGTACATATACGAAGGTGAAAATATGCACGCACTAGTCTCGGCCGAGGAAGATTCTTTAACTCGAAATATGTAAAAAAAAGAGATCCAACGTAGCAAGGACAAGAGAATGCGGTTAAACGAATGAAAGCATGGTTTGCGCTTGAATAGCTGTCGGGTTTTTTGCTTACGTATAAATTTTCAAAGACCTACTCTATCAGACACACACAAACGAATACATGACTTTAAAGCCTTACACTTACAGGTACAAGTCTTCACGACGCGCGCGTAAATGGCGATCGATATCTCTCAAACGTGATCCGTTTTAAAGCAACGACGGTAAATGAGGCTGGAAAAGTGTCTCTCGCCTGAAAGCGTAAGACTATACATTTAACAACAGCGGCTTTTGTTTATACTCATGTCCTACGAAACGTTGATGGAAGAAACGAGGCATTTTTTTGGTAAGCTTTATTGCGTAATTTAGCAAAACGTGCTTCTATTAACGTGAAGTATAACGTAGTTTGGGAAAATATATTTGGGAAACAGGATAGCCAACGGATGCGCAAAAACTCATTACTGCCTTATGTTCCATTAATCCATTTGCTCGTTTCTAGCATTACTACTTGCTTTGAAAATTAGTAGCTTTATAACCAGGGACAGTGCCAAAATATCAATTTGCATGTTTGTAGATAATTTTGATAGCTCACGGTTGACAATTTTTAACCTTTGTTTATACTTCGAAAATTAGCAACTAGACTATTATTCTTTTTGGGAGTGTCTCTATAGCTGTAAGTAGAAAACAAACTTTAGCAATATTTTTATCAAGAAAATTATATTTACTTTAATATAATTTTGCGCTACCCTTATACAAGGTTTATTTAAAATAAAGATGATAATATATCAAACCATTTAAATGTTATATATTGTTTCATAACATAATATATAGTGAAAACTTTGACAATATTCTTCTATGAAAAATTATATTAAATATAATATGAAGTTATTTCTTACATACTCTGTTACTTAGAAAGAATTTTGACCACAATATAGCAGTAAATAAACAATGAAGCTAGAAGTATTAAAACGTAGACGTAATTAGAGATTGAGATTGATTTGATTAAATCTAAAACATTTAAAAACTCTGGTTCTGTTTGATTGTATCAAATAGAAAATGTGTGTGTGTATTTTAAATTTAGTACTTTAATTTGCCGTATCAATAAATTCAGTTATAGAAGTTATTTTGGAGTATTTTTTTGTGGTATCATCAATCACTATAATAAATAAATCTTTTGTATTTGTATAGATGGGAAAGGAAAATGGTACATTTTTGTCACTACTGTAGCACGATTGTTGTTGATTCCTACAAGCACATCATTTTAGTGATTATCACTGCATTGGATTACACTGTTGCTCTTAGAAATTGTGACAATTAGTAGTGTTCTATATAAAATAATATGTTGTCCTAGGAATTGTATTGATAATATTATTTTTAGTGTGACGAAGTGTAAATGTAGAACATTTTCAGTTGATTAACTCCTAACCCCTTTACATGAAATGCAGGCATGAATCCCTTGCTTTTTGTTTGTGGCAGACCATCAGACGTATATACCAGGTGTGTCGGTAATTCTTTTCCGGTTTTTTCGCTAAAGAAAA